>JABASD010002021.1:0-31189 GCA_019776165.1 Pogonognathellus flavescens
TGATTGTGAGTCGCTAAAAATTCTTAAGTAGCAAAATTCTTAAAATTTTACCCTTCATCTGATCTCTCAGTATAAGTTGAGACAGATGTGTACGTTTGTATATACCTAAGTACCTTCATACATTCTTGTTAACAAACATTGAATAGGGCATGATCATGAATGAATGAACGACTGAATCACTAACGTAAAGAATTGTAAATATGAGTAATGAAAAAACATAATAAGCATTGCTTCTTCCTGATGTTTTACATGCAGTCTCATTGTATAGCCCTATTATGTATGTAAATATTAATACCTAAGTAAGTAATCGCAACAGAATTACAATTTACTTACATATTCAGTCTCAAAGTACACCGCATAAAATTGCTGGAATTAAATGGAAGGATTAGTTGTTATTATTAAGTAAGTTTATTTTTATTCAAAAACTCTCTCAGGCAAAAGCCCACAGAGCCAGCATTGGTAATATTTTACATTTCATCTTTACATGTTACATTTTACATGGAAGGATTAGTTACTTTAGTATTTCATTCAATAGGAATAGGCAGTACAACTTATAACGTAGGTACATTCTTAGGGCTAAAAATATTTTTTATTGTTGTCTCATCTCATCTCTCAAGATACAGTCGTTCAATTCCCAATAGTCTTCAAAACGTATAAATACAGCGTTAGTATGGAAAATTCCAATAAACCTACAGCGTAGTTGATGCGGTTGTTGAAGTGCAGTGGCTGCTGAAGCTGACGACACAGCATCGTCACAAACCTCAATTGCTCTCAGAGAACGTTTTTGCTCTCGCAACTTTTCAGGATGTTACGTCATCAGTAGGGTGACTCTCCTATTTCAATCGTATCAGTTTATACTCAGCTAACGCATATTGTATTCCATATAATTATCGTTTTATATCTATGCACATGCAGTCAAGCACGTTCTGATGCAGCATTCACATTCAGCACCTGTGAATAGGCAAGTATTTACTGTTTTCAGTGTTTAAGGCAGTATGAATGAAACAGTTCGTTATTCCATTGAGACGAATTACGTACAATAACAATGGAGTAGAATTTTAGGAATGTGCGTGCAACAATAGTGACGTTTTATCCAGAAACAGGAAGCATTTCTCAACAAAATAAGAAGCAGTCTTCATACATCAAATCTAAAAAACATTTTGTTGTATTTTTGAATTTCTAACCAATTACATGCATGCACTGTTAGGAAGGCTGTATAATATGTGGACGAAAGAGCAAACTTTTTGCTCTTTCGACTCTTGGATGACAATTTCCTGGTTTTACTAAATAAACTTTTCCTTGTTAGCAATTTTATTGTTAGAGAAGTAAAGTAAAATACAGATGTTATGTTGGTTTCGATCGTATTGATACCTAAAATTTAATGTATATGTAACAATTACAAGTTATATGCATGAGAAATAAGGCAATAAGTAATAAAATTATAGTAGTAGCAATAGTAAGTATGGATGGCTGGTTAATATCATTGAATTTTATTGTTAACAAATTATTTTTGTAAAGCAAACCGAGATGAGATAACAAATACTTATTGTCAGTGGAATAACCCATTTGTAAAGGTTGAAAGGAGTAACGAAGTGAACAGTCAGACCGTTGTGAACTATGACACGGTGACATTGACAATGACATCAACATGTCAACTATGACACTGTTAGTAGCAGTATAACTCTGCTGTCTACGTGCATTAAAACATGAATTGCCATAATATTCAAACACTGACATGACGGTCTTCAAATTCAAAATCTAACGGATTTCACTGTCAAATAAGAATGAAAGTCGCATAGCAGTAATTGGAATGCATTGTATATTTGAGGCAGTATTAACACAGTAGTTTTTCTAATAGGTCAACGGTCATGAAGGAGTTGACCGATTGTCCCCAGCTTCGAAATTAGCCTTAAAAAGGTTCTCAATAGTAGTAATGTGTACCAAGCTTGGTCCAAATATCTCAAACCGTTCTCAAGTGATAGTGGTGAAGTACAGACGGACAGCTTTAGTCTTTCTAAAAAGTAACTTCGTTACTTAATAATTAGCAATAAAAGGACCTATATTAATTTTAAATAACCATTTATACCCATCTAAGTAAACATATTATAATGTTCAAATTTATGTAAACTAATTTATAAAACTAAACATTTTAACCTTCTATAAGTAATACTGAGTCGTATTTGGCTAACTTACTTGTTTATGTAAGTCAGTGATTTGTTTTGATTTAAATAAATTTTTCCCCCCCTGATACCTAAGTGTAGAATTATAGCATGTGCATTTCATTTTCTTCATATTAATTTACTGTTTCATATTCAGTTATTCATAGAAAATTCGTAGCATTTTTCAAATGAAACATTCCGCACAAGTACAAAATACCAGGTGCATATTTAATTGATCTCGTATTGTTGAACTATTTTATTGAAATATATTTACTGTATAATATATTTATCGTTTACTTTGTCAAATACTATTTATATGCGATACCTATAGGTGAGATGTGGTTCGCGTAGGTTTGTTAACCTCATTTTGTAAAATTGTACAATTTAGATTTTGAAATATTATTAACGTAAATATTTTCTTTAAAGCAGCTTTATAAAAGAAATGGAATAAGGTTAGTCAAGAATCGTCATTTTTACGGTTTAAGTCAATAGGGCAACGTTCAATTTATAAGACCGTGAGACGAGCGAGACCGTACTTCGTAATATATCCCACAGATGAGTCATCCAAAATACGCTCCTTTGGATTCGTTCAATCTTGAAAAGCATGATATACAGATAGAGAGAAGAAATCGTTTATGTATTACGAAAGGCAAAATTAATCCCAGCATTCGAATTCATGAAACGTCATAATGTTCACTGCATTAAAATGTGCATGTACATACAAAATCGTCGAAGGTATCTCATACAAATAGTAATAACCACAAAGCTTACGCTTACACAAAAACTATCTATCTCTATATACAATGAACTCACTTTCACACTCTGCTCTCCTTATGGTTCATTTAGTCAATTAAAACTGCAAATCCAACGTTATGAACGTTTTAGACAAGACTGCCTAAGTATATAGATTTACAATTGTTAATCGTATACATATCAATCAGACTACATTGGAAAACTGAAATCGTAAATAATTTTCAGCATCTAGGCTATTAAATCGTTGTGAGTGTAAACATTATTATCACTGTTAGCTTTTAGTGTAGGTAATTAGTTGATTTAAGTATTAGTAGCCTACGTAGTTAATGGTTCGTGCATTTACTGTACCAATACGTGTAAACGAATATTCTTTTTGCTTTACCGTTTACTTGTTGTTTAGTATTATTAAGAATATTCACCTTGAAATGAGAAGATGAGACTTTCTTATAGTCAGGGCTTGTTTAAGAGCTCCAGTAGCTAATATTATCTACACTGAAAACACTTCAAAATGTTCAAAATGTTCAAGTGACTACTATATAAATATATATAAGACTGATGTACACAGTTGACGTATACAATAAGTCTGTGATAAAATTTTCCAGTTCCAAGGTTGAAGTGAAGGTAGATAAAATTGATATTTAGTCTTTGTATAGAATCAGTAATTCAGGTTACAATAAATGCCTTAAATGTATTAAAAGTAAAACAAAGTACATACGCACGCAAAATCTTATACACGAAGTGTACACAGTTAATAGAGTAGAGTACTTTAAGGGAGTGATACAACTTTTCATTCGCATTCCTAAGTTGCAGTTGTTTTGTAAGTAATAGTAATCTTCGTAGTTTGTGGCTTGTGGTTGTATGTATGACGAACAAAATATTTGTATAAGGGTACTTCGGTACTTGAGTACATACAAAGTACAATACAGTATTACAAACAAACCAGGAACCCTAATAAACCTGATTTGTTTTCTCATCATCTCCCCAGGCAGGCGGAGTCGTCTCACGCTTTTAGTAGTGCCCTTTTACAAGCCTACAAAGTGCAACTTACTTTACTACAACGTTTATTACTTGCGTTGACTTGGTATTTCTTCTTCACTTTATGAGGCGGGCGATTTCAGTGGGAGAGTAAAAGTAAAAGGGACAGGTCAATTACAGTAAGAACTTTTGAGACTTCCGTCTCTTCAGGTGTTCGGCAATGGAAACTAGAAATCATGAATATTCTTGCACAGTTGTCCATGTCCAAGTTGCCCTTTTACTTTTACGAAAGATTTTACAAGACTGTAGTAGGAAGTCTCATCCCAGTCAACTTTTAGATCTTCACTCCCACGCATTACACTGTCCACCCATACATATTTACTATTATTTATTACTAATCATTAAAAAAATTTTCGATAAAAGCAACAACAAAATACACGTTCTGTAGTGCGAACTGTCTGGTGTAAAGTGCAAGTTTTTCGAATTTTTATCTTTAGCCATTAGCAGGATTTAAGGATTCATATAATCGTATACGGTATGGTGGTATATGAATATTTTATAAATCGAAAATAGAATATCTGCTTAATAATGTCTTAACATTTTGCACATAGATATTTACAAGGGCTTATCTAGGATTGGGCAATGAAGGGCCGTAGAAAAATGGAGGTAGCCCACATGCATGAAAAAAGTTTATTGGCAGAAAATTGTCAAATTTTTGTGGGGGATCGGCCTCCGAGCCCTTACCCTTGAACCTTTAAAATGCATGCGTAATTATTAATTGATTTTTGCATGTATGTAATTAGAAATTAATTTAACGCATTCAATCATGCTGCAAATTTTTTTATATGTATTTGAATTGTTTCATTTTGGCAGATAAAGGATACTCAAAGTCAACACTTCAAGAGAGACTTAAGAGAATATGTCATTCTGAAAAGTGAAAATCAATAATTCAAGATTGGATTAACGTGTTGAGATAAGTCACCCTTGCATGTATCCGGTGTCCTGTTTGAGCTATTCATCACTTTAAAAAATGGAAACATCTACCTCCGAAAAGAACAATGAAACAGTAATTAAATCTGAACCTGACTCATCAACCACAGAAGAAGAGAATTATGAAACGCGACAAAGTATTTTGAAATTAATCGAAGACTTGGTGCATTCTTTGATGTGCAAAAATGCATTTTGTAGTAGAGCTAACTGCAGAAAATTTAAATGGGCCATCTTGCACTCAAAGGTAATTATCTATACTTCACTATGTTTAGTGCTATTTCAATCTAAATTTTTCAAAAAAATCCTTTCATATTTTACTTTTTAAATTGCAAACTTACAACCTCTTTCAGTTTTGTACGAGACCTAATGGAACATCTCGTTGCGTCCCCTGTAGAGATTTATTCATGCTGCTTTGTTTTCACGCACATATTTGTGACAGACCTGAGACATCTCCTCGATGTAAATTAATAGGGTGCTCAAAAACTAAGCAATATTTAAAATACATGCGAATGAGAAAACAACGTAAGGTCAAAGGCACCAGTTCAACTTCCATTTCCTTCCGTGAATCAACAGACGAAGAATCATTGCCAGATTCTTCTACCTCATCAATAACAACTTCCTCATCTTTGTCATTAGCAGCCAACAAAGTCGACGTGCAGATAAAGGTTGAACCTACCTCCGACGATCAGTAGAAGTAGTAGTATACTACCTATTCATCTTAAATATATTATCGGTATAAGATAAAATGACTGATTAATGTGATCCAATCCCAAATGCTAGAAGACTAATAAATGTTCATTCAAAATATGAATTTTACAATACAGTAAAGAAAATGTTAAATTGTTAAATAATAGTTATTACTTACTTAAGCATGCATAAGGAGGTAGGAAGTTATGTATAAGAAGGACAATACAGTAGTTACCATTATTTTAATGTCTTCGAGTGCGTGTGTGAGTAAAAAGTGCGTGAAACACACGCTCATATATGATATTATACCATATTATATCTCTAGTTCGGTTACGCAATAAATATAACATACCTAGTTTGTGTAAGTGTAAATGTTTCAATGTTATATTTTTCGTTATAGTACAAGTAATTTTATTCACTTTATAATTTCTGTTTGTAGTAAGTACATTTGTGTTAAAACTGTATAATTTATTTTGTTCAGTTCAGCAGTAGGTACAATGTGTGTGAGCATTTGTTCTGACTTTTTGTCCTTGCTGGAGTATAATAAACTCTGATTGCTCGAATGTATTGAAAACGCTTCTCTGGTCTGAGAATCTTCCTATTTACATCATACATAGTATCAGTCATATCAATCAAATATAGGAAAATTGTATTTACCATGCCTATACTATGTAGGTCATTTAATCACAAGTTTAATTCCGGGTATGACGATATACTGAAATTTTGGATGGAAATTGTTTTATTCATTTAACCAATTGAGCATTACACTAATAACTTATTAGCAATGCATCTGATATGAGCTAAATCTGTATAATATCTTCATGTCTGTTGAGTAATTTATAACTGACATCATGAAATCAGAGCAGAGTGATAGTTGTATTTGTATTGTTTTAGCATTGTGAGTGGCCTGAGTGGAGTGGAGATGTAAACTATACTAAAAGTATTTTATTTGCATTGCATACATACATATAGTTATTATTATTATGGGTGTTTAGTAGTCATAAGTATATTAACCCTTTCTTTCTGTAACATTCCATACAGTGCAGACACACAAATAATTCAAACAGTTTATACGGATATACAATGTGTGTACACATTACTCAATGATGCATATTGTTAAGCCTCTATACAGAGTTGAAGAATTCATACAAAGCTTTCAATGAATATTGACTTGTAGATCAGCAGACGGTCAAAAATTTGCATAGCTTTTTATCTCAACTCTTTATTTATATATTCCTGTCCAACTTTTATTCGCAGCTTATCACGACTTATCAAAATATGAGGCAATGGATCAGTAAAGCAAAAGAAGTGAATTGTATATTTGCATTGTATTTATGCATGCATGAACTATCCTGCCAATCCTGCCATAAAAATCGATATAAATGTAAATACAAACAGTTCTTTTGCCCTGTCCACTCTACAAATGACGACAGACAATCGACACACTCGTCATTTCACTTCTAACGGCACATGTGTCAATATTAATTCGCCAAATAAATTCCCTTCAGTGTAAATGAAAGAGACACCCCACACAGAAAAGTCTGAAATGTTTCGTTCTCATTCTCATAAAAAATGTAGGTGGTAAATGCATACAAATAAATTGAGTTCATTTCTGCATTGACTACCGGGTGTCCTTAGTCTAGCCCTAGTCTAAGGCTAACATTAAACAATATCTAATCTACCAGCAAGGATTTACTCAATTGATGAAATTAAACACACAAAGAAATATCCTGAAACACTTATGCCTATTTAGTTACTCTACTGACCACATTGATGCATGTTGAATGATGATACCAATGATACGTACGTACAACAACAGCTAATGTCAATAAAACGCAATATCCTCATCCGCCTGTTCTCATTACGCAATAACTCACGCAGTGTTCAGGCACTTGTGACTTGTACAAATATTATGTTAATGTAACTTGTTAAACAATAAATTCGTCTTCCTATATATTCTCGAGCTAATATTACATACTCTCATTACTCTCATAAATAGCACAAAATGGCAAATGCTATGTACACTTTCTTTCCTATAAGAAATCTTCCCAAAACTAGGTCTAGTATATATAACTTATAATGTAACATTACTATTGCCACTATACAAAAGTATTTCCAAACCACCTTTTGTATGTAGTAGGAGTATTAACTAACTCTGCCTGCATATTATTTACTATCACTAAAACTGAAAGCTCTTCAGTTCTGACAGAATTACATTATGCGGAATAAGTATAAATAAATATTACTTAATACGGACAAAGATTACCATAATATTAACTTGCAGTCATCTCTACTAGCATAGTGTACAATAAATGTTATCCACTTGAAATTCGTGTGTAGTATGTGTAATACTATAGTAATGTGTAACTATCTAAATAAGTTGACTGTGGGCTGTTTGGTAAGTATGTGTAAGAGTTGTGCGTATACTAAATACAACAAACTTGCCATTACTTTTCCTACTATCACTACGATAACTATTAGCAATTACATTTGCATTAAAGATCGTGTAGGCGGCAATATGATTAGTGCAAGAGCACAGCAGAATTATTCTTTCAAAAGAGACAGGATTGCGCTAATACATGGAAGCAAATAAAGCTGCATGTACACAACAACTACTACTACTACTACACAGATATATACGCAACAGCTCTGGCAGAAATGTAATGCAATTCATTCGTCCCTATAGATTACTACCGTACATGTTGTATAATAACTGTCTGTGTTATAAAAGTTTTACTATAAGCGAGTAAAGCACACACAGAGTTATATAACTTGGTCGTTTTTAGTTTACTTAGCTCTATGTGTATATGCACATAATATTATTATATATACATACAAGGAAAAAAGTTGTAAGTAAAGCGTGGTTCTTCTATATAGATAATACATGTGTAATAAAGTGTATTTTGTACCTAGACCTAGTTATGTGTACATGTGAGAGAACATAGCGTAACAATATAACACAACACAACAGTAGTGAAGCAACAGCAGGAGAATACTTCTAGTGGATCGATTTACTTCATCATCATCTCGCTCAGTCGACACACGAGATATAATTTTAAGGTATATAGTGGATTATTATGTAGGTAGTAGTGTTAGTAGTGTTAGTTGCGATATGACGAAGAGAATATTTCTGTTATAGCAGGCATCATGCATGCGTGCTTGTTAAATGTCTTGTGTATTCCATTCATTCCATTATTGCAGTCGTTTTCTTAGGCTAGTTTTAGCCTAAGTTCACAACTCACATCAGACGAGAGAACTGCTCGGCATTCGTTAACTTTGTACATGCTGAGCCACAGCTACAGCACACAACAACACACAGCGCAAACGAAAAACTCACTTCCGGGAAAGGGAAGGAGTTGCCCGACTACTGTTTTCGGTGCAAATACATTTGGGTGGTATTCGGAGCACTTGGTCGGATGCCATTCGGTTCGTCCTCTAACTGTCTTTCCTTCACTCTGCTGCACTTTGCACTACTAACTTACAGTGCTACTCTCTGCGTCTACAATAATACGTATAGTTTATATCTGTTCTGAGTGTGTGTGTTTGTGTCAGAGTATTGGCAACTTATTCTTTTGTGCAAGGTATGGTGTAAGACTTATACGGGTGCAGTCTGTGCTGATATGCTGTGTATAGTGAGTATTACGAAATGGGAGCATCTACTAGGACAAATTAAATAATTTGGGACTTTTCCGAAGATTCGTACATATAAAAGGAAGGAAAACTGCGCATTAAGGATTTATTACGGGTATATCGGACGGAGTGTTGTTTGGTTGGTTCTGCTGACGATCCCGGAAGTGTTACCGAAGTCTTACTTGATTTACAAATTTGATTACTTTCATGTCAACACATTTTGTCAAAGGAAAGGGGGAGTGAAACAAGTGACTGAAGTTTATTCTATAATATAATTATGATTGATCTACAAAGAGGAATTGCAAAACATTTTTAAACGTGCGGAACATGGTGCGTCTATTACAATCTACGACATACATCTTTTAAACACTAAACACAGACTCTGTACCAGTGAAATACGTTACACTTAATAGTTCTACCGAAAGTAATAAGGAAGCAAACGCAGAATCGAATCGTATGTTCTTTTACTACCATTTACTGATATAGTGATATATATGCAAAAT
This sequence comes from Pogonognathellus flavescens, assembly GCA_019776165.1. Classification (NCBI taxonomy): domain Eukaryota; kingdom Metazoa; phylum Arthropoda; class Collembola; order Entomobryomorpha; family Tomoceridae; genus Pogonognathellus; species Pogonognathellus flavescens. The sequence continues at coordinate 9,698 of JABASD010002021.1, forward strand.
GTACTCTATGTAAGATACAATCAATTGCAAAGGGGAATTTTCTTTTCAGTAGAACTCAACAGGGAAGTAAATACAATCAGATCTGCTTCTTTTCTCAGAACTGAAAAGAGCACCTTTTGACTCCAACTCTCCGGCAGCAGGCAATAAACAAAAACACTTCCTGGATACACATTCTTCGAGTTATTTCGGACGTGGCAGAATATCATTTGACATTTCTTTTGACATTGTTTCGTCATGCCAGAACTGAAGTAAAGCCTTCAGTACACCGCAAAGAAGAAACAGTTGCACAACTCCGATCTCCAATTTTTTCATCAACTCCTTATTCAGACTCATTTTAGAGTTTCTTCCTTGACGCTTCATTATCATCCACGGCAATTTACCAACCCGGGTATAAGGTAGTGTAATATTCGAAAACTAATTACTTTTGAATTCCGATATTTTAAATTGTGGGGATTGATTTTAAAACTATTTATTTGAATCAGGTTTGTTTGGAAATGAATGTACAAGAGCCAGTTCAAAAATCTCCATCTCTTCCGACATCACAAGAAGAACCTTTACAATATGTTTATCGCATTGAGACTCAGACTCAGGGGAAATCCCGACGGCTCATTCAAAGGCAACTAATTCTTCTTCTCCATGCTCACAATTGCCAAAAGAAAGACAGGGCATTTTCTGCAGCTTATGCCGCTAACCCGAACACTCCAATGCGTCCAAAGGTAATTAATTATAATATATTAATTAAGTTCTACTATATAACAAAGCATACGTTAATTACTTCCTCAATAAAATAATCTCATTATTAATTCATGTATGAAAATTGCAGTGTCAAATCCAGCAATGCAAAAATATGAAGGATGTTTGGGAACACATGAGGCGATGTAATGTGGGTCCCGAGTGCGAGTTCTTACATTGCGCTTCATCCCTTAAGATTTTGGCTCATTGGAAATACTGCACCACTTGGGAATGCCCTGTTTGTCATCTAATTCGTTTAAAGGGAGCACAGCAAGTCGGTGCTAGTCTTACCATGAAAGCAGCAGAAACAGCACGAGCTCTCGCCCCGAAACAACTGTTACACTTCAGTCAACAAATCTCATCACCAATGAATTTTTCTTCCAGCAGTTCTGTTCCAAGTCCAACTCACAACAATTTGATGCATCAACAGGGTCACAATAATGAAGAAGAGAATGAACACTACGACAATATGGAACAAGAACAAATGTATGGGGAAAGCTATGAAGATTATCCCCAGGAGGAGAACGATGACGGAATTGCTCTACGTAACAGTGTCAACAGCTTCAGCAGCAGAAACGCTTCGGTCCCAACAGCTGACGATGTTAGGCGAGCTTATGAGCAACTTGGTAAAGAGAAATGATAAAATTAGCGAAAAAAATCATTCTCAGAATTCAGAAATTAAATTAAATGTGTGATCTTTTTGAAATAGGCATTCCATGTCCAAAGGAAGCGTTGAACAGGCTGATGGCAACACTTCCCGGAGGAGAAAGCAGTCTACTGAATTCTCCAGAAGAGAAAGAAGACCTGAACGAATGCTCTGACAGTGGCTTCGTCCCGGATGAGATGCCTTCGATCGGGGCTTCAGCCGATGATGTTGTTCAAGTTCAAGCTGATGAGGCGGAAGCTGAATCTCAGCAATGGAGACAATCCATGAGCTCATTAGCAAGGGAGCGTCTTGTTCGGCAAATGTACGAGGGCTAACTTTACTAACGCATTTAATTTACAAACAAAAATCTACCAACTAACCCAAACATATAACAATCATAATTACCAAACTTTGACATGAACAGGCAGTAAATCTAAACATTTCTGTTACGATAGTCATGTAAATAATTAGTAGGTCTATTAATGAATGAACCTACACGTTATTGTAAAGTCTATAGCCATAATAGACGTATACTGTACACAATACCGTAACAACCCACAGTACCCGAAAGAGTTAACGCCAAAGAAAAGACTTGACCATTTGTCGAAACCAGAACGCTTACCATGGACAACCTATTTTTTCTTGCCAGAGAATATTTATTTTTGATTTAGAAGTTTTTCTATCATTTTTCTATTTTTGCTTTTTGTTTTATTTTCTCGTGTAGTCACGAAGCAATTTGTGTTACGACTACTACTGAGGATATGAAGATGGGCGGAATTGATTCTAATTTAAACTCAGATTCTTATGCTAGACACATTGAGTCGGAGGCTCATCATTTTGCTCGCTCTAGGGAGGATTATTACGAGCTTATATCCACCAGGATTGCAAGTCTTGGTCATGAATCTAGGGAATTAGCTTACTATGACGAGGACATTCAGTTGCAGCAGCAATACTATTCTGAACAACAACAGCAGCAGCAAATGATGTTTCACAGTCAAACTCCTGAATCCGAGATACATTACGAATACGATTACCAAGAGCAGTTTCTAAACAGTGGAGGTCAGACTGACTATAGCTATGATAGGAGCGGAGATAATCCTTGGATGATTATTGATCCAGAATGTCAATGGAACACAAAAAACGGTCCTGCACTTCCCCAAACAATAGAGCAACTATTGGAAGGCTTTCCTTGTGCTGGCGATTCTAGGAAAATACAATCATCATTGTTTGATGAGAATTGTAGATGTACAGAGGATTGTCAAGGTGGTCCTAATTGTCCATTCTCTCTTATGTAAAACTACAATATGTAACACAAATTATAAATACCTATACTACAACGTACATAGCTATACTTAAAATAGTAACATAATATGTAATCATAATAATAACTATGCATAATAATTATAGTTGCAGTTCAAAAAATGTCAACATCTAATCGTTTGCTAGTTCATCAATTATTATTATTAGTCAAAAGTGAAACAAATCAAAAAATAAAATTAATCAATCAAAAAATACATACAAGAGATAGATAGAAATTAGAAATAGTAAACACAAGTAGAAAGCGCATTGAGAAGCAAAATATAATTATTAGTAGATTACTACGGTAGAAACTAACTTAAGCTGATTAAACTGTTCACGGGTTTCTATTATTTAAACAGTTTCGCTTATATAGCACATTATATTACCTATAGGCATAATAGCTAATGTATTACAATATTTAAACAATTATAGACAACAGTCTCTGTTTCAGTTGAATTCGAATTGATCTTCAATATTTACATTACATAATATTAAATGCAAAGCATAATTTTAATGAATTATTTACCTATAGCCCAACCCTTCTATACATTCAAGCGAGTGGTTTGTAGTGCAGCCTTTAATATTTATAACATATTAACTTGTATACACATTACATTGCATTGCTGTCCCCTTTATAGCTTATACTGCTGTTATAATTACATTATGACATATTTATATGTACTAGATATATTTACATTTAATTACATACCTATTTTAATAAGATTATTCCATTCTTCGCTATTATTCCATAGATCTTGCTATATTATATAAGATTGTATGTTTACGTATGTTTGTTTTCCGTCAAGCTCATTGATTTTGAACGGATTTTCGAGAACAAAATGCTGATTATAAACTGTTAAGCCTAAACAGGTAACTAGAGTAAAACTCCATAGTAAATAGCATAAAACTCTGGAAATACTTAAGTATAGGAATAAGAATCACATACACGCATGTTATTTTTCTCCTTGTGGTTAAACCTGTGTACCTTGTGACCTACGACTCTACGACCTTTGTAACGTAATGTATGTGACTTAGTTTAAGGGAAATTCAGTCAACCGAACAAAGTCTAGTGAAATGCAAGTATGAATTTTATGCGAATTTTTATTAATAGGTATTTATTGTAAGTGTATTGATAATGATCAATAATTGGTATAGTGAGTATAAGTATTCCCAGCATAATAAGGCTGTCAAATATATAAAGCCTTGTAGTAGATATGCAATAGGAGTTATTGTGCTAATTTTTCTTCAAGTGTGTCTCTATCAGTTGTAGTGTCGTGAAATGAAGGCATAGTTAGGAAATAATTTAATTTAAATTAATTGTAATTAGAAACATTATAATTATTATATAGTTATGGAGTATAAAGACTTATTGTAATACCTGTAGTTTACATGAAGTGTAGTAACGATAGACATGATCATATAGATAAGAACATTATGTATACCTAATTGTTAATATTAAACTTTATTGTACACAAGCTATAGCTACATACATGCCATGATGATTGATTACCTATCCATTGATACACTTATTCATGGCGTGATACGAAAACTGTACAATAAAGTACATTCTGTTGAAAACTAAATACATAATTCATTTGTGCAACCAATATTCATGGAACTGTAGTCGTGTGGTCATTTCATTATATCAATTATGTAAGTGACTGCATCTGGAAATACCTACAGTAAACCTTGACATCCTTAAGCATGTCATCCCCAACAGTCTTGCAAATTTTCGTCCAGATTTACACAACTATAATAGCCTATTTATTTTCATAGGTGTGTTATACTATTATTTGCATGGACAAGTTTTAAGATTCATATTTTTTGGCCCAAAATGAATATTATGCCTTAAAAACCTGTAAATAATACACCCATGCAACATCCAATGCATCAGAAAGGGATTTCGATAACCAGTTTGAATTCGTTTTAGTATTTTAGGTAATTTGTTATTCTTACAATACGGAAGTCTATCATTACATTCCTCCATACAAAATTTCCGGATTTGGTTCTTGGTAATTTATTTTCCTGAACAATTATCAGAGTAATTATTATTGTATTTTTTATGGACGTGTTTACTGATGTAATTTTAAACAGTCTTTTCTTCGAAAACATTTTTAACGTGTTTTATTACTATTTGCAAATGAGGAAGTAATTCACATGCATTCTGTAAATTAGTTGGGATTTCTTGTAAATTACTTGCCTGCAATTATTATTTGAAATTCTACATGAAAAAATTACTTTCTAATCTTTAAAAAAGCACGTGTATGTTGTTTGTTAAAGCATTAACAAGAAGACAATAAAAGTATACATCTCTCACTTTTAAAAGGGCATCACCTAGCTGACTAAATAATGGGGCATATGCTATCACGGGATAGTGAAGAAACTCAGCTAGAAAATGAAATATCAGAAATGGAAAAAGGAACTTTACAAGCAAATACGAATCCTGGCAAAAATCAATATAAATGTACGGTTATGATTTACGTCCACAAAAACGGTATCGGATACAAAGGGCCCAATGCAAATTCAACACAAGGATTTACCTGGAATGACCTTTTAGAAGAATTTGCTACCAAGCTGCTGCCGGATCCTGAATACTACCAGAGAGGAATCATCATAGCTAATCAAGTATTTTCTATGATCAAATATTTTCGGCAAGATGTAGCTCGCGTAAAGATTGGGGGCAGCGTGGGGAAACACACAGGAATTTCAACTAATCTCCTTCAGATTGGAAGAAATAGAAAACATGTCAATCCTGAATTCGATCTGTACATTTTCCTGGACATTCAGGGGGCTGATTTCGTAGATATCAATACTGAATTCAGAAATAATATCAATATTTTGTGTCATGTGCTACCTGATTTCTCTTGGCTAGATGATATAGAAGAAAACAATGTTGGCTCAAATATATTCGGCGGAATTCATTTTAAAGTGGATGGAAAAATTTTCCATTTGTACCCTGCAATTAATTTTGTAGAAACAAAGCAAGACGAAGGTTATCCAACCTTGCATCCTTTGATCCAAACTCTTATAACAGAATCTAAACATTTTGTTGAGGCACAGAGGGTGAAGACATTGGATGAAATGCAAAAATGTGAAAGTATCCTGAGAAATCTGTATGTCCCCAGTTTGGAGGAAAGTAGCGTCCGTTTTTACAAAAACAGATCTCGACTGGTTCGTCAGGCCATTCGACTGGTCAAATATTGGAATCTTAATTTGGATCTTTCGGCTGCTGACAAGAGCTCCAACAGTTTGCTTATGGACCTTTGTACTATGAAGGCTGTTACAGATTGCGAAACGAGTAATCTGTATGACATCATTTGCAAATTCATGGAACTCTTAATTGACTTTCCTAATCTGAAAATTGCTTTTAAATTAGTGGAAGATCATTTTGTAGAATACCAGGAATTCACAATGGAAGACAATAGTATTTCATTCACCCTGAACGTTCCCTCAAATGATACTACTCACACTGGTGAATCTGTGGATGAGACTGCGACGGGTATTTCTTTTACCAAATATACCCTGAGACATTCTTTACCCTGCATACTGGATCCGTGCAATCCGTCTAATAATTTGGGGGATTTAGGCTCACACTTTTGGAATGAAATTAAAATAAAGGCCGCAACAACCTTGAGTCGACTAAAAAATGAAAGCAATCGATCTGAAGAATTAATTCAGCATATTTTTGAAAAATGAGAACTCTTCTTTACTTCATATTTTCTCTATTCTTGATATTTGGGTAGTAATATTCTGCATGTGTGGCTAAAGATGCAAATAAAAAATTAATATGTATAACTTATCCAGATATTTAAGTACTTAGCTTTGCATTGGGGGTGGGAGTTTTTTGTGATCGTAATAATCGGAAGAGCAATAAATTGTAAATGTACCAAAAATCTAAATAATGTTAATAATTATTAATACGTTTTTAGTCTGCTTGTTTGCCACGTGTACTATCAGAGTCAATGTATAGGGCAATAATTTCATGGAAAATCTATAAGTCTACAACTCTATTAGGAATGCCAATAAATAAATAACATCTTGATTTCTGTCTAGTACGTAATACTTTGCATGATGACAAGGAAAATACAATAAAGCACATATATTAAACCAGAAAATGGTTGAAGTATCAGTTTTACTACACCACCTCTAAAGAATTGCTTTTATGACGCTTCGTTTTATGATTTTCTGTTTAACGTGCTTATAGAATGCATAAAATAAGAATTTCTCCTTCGGATTGATGCTGAGAGCGTCATTTTATTATGCTTTACAACACGAACACTACATTAAGTTCGATTAATCGAACTTTTCTACGTATTATTTCCCAATTAACCGCGTATTAGCTTAAATCAAACGTTCCAACAATCAAAATACTAAAATTAATTATGTAAATTACAGTTACTTCATACAGATTCAGCATTTGATTACTATATTTTATAAGTCTGGTCGACCTGGGTCAGACCAATCGTATACCTGCCCGCCCGCCGCATGCGTATTATTACATAAGCCGTACTTCCCAAAGTACTTCACCGATTTTTTTCAAACTTTTATACTACATACTGAGTAGTGCTTTGAAATTTCTAGGACCTAACTATCCCGCAAGTTAATTGATTACGCTTTGCAGCATCTTTCAAGTTACAATCCAAGCGAAAGCAGCTAAGCGTTGGAAGATGCTGTAAACAATTAACTAGGAGACAATTCATACAATTGGACATGAGACATTTCAGAGAACTTGGTTGTATGAAAGTTTGAGCAGTACTTAGGAAAGATAGGATTGGGAGATATAGGAATTATGTATGACGGGTAATGGACAGATTATAATAGCCCCTGGTCGAACAGCCTTACCCTACAGTTTTATTACAAACCCAAATGTACAGTTCACTGTAAGATTTTGAGACTACAGTAAATCAACAAACTTCCTTTGATTTGACCAAAACCTTAATTGTTACAATGTACAATGTACACTAATGGACAGGTAAAAAAATGAAATAAAGTAGCTTAATTACCAATAAACGCAAACGTACAGTACATAATCCGTATAATGTGAGGTAATAAATCAATTCGAGACTTTTCTACGTATCGCGTTGGGGCTATAATATTTTTACTAATGTACTAATTATAATTATAGCTACCTTACACACACTACGACCGCGGCTGTTCTCTTCGGAACGTGCTCACGATATGTTTATGCATATAATATACATATTTGGCAAGAGGTAGACTTGTAGGGCCTTAAAAGTACTAGAATGTTTCATGTCAATTTGATTCGTTAAATTGCATTGCACTTGATGTGAACGAAAAATTCTCCTCAACTTGCATGAAAACATTAAAGCATTTTCCCCTCTTGCACTTTGAACTCGCAATCAATACAATAATGCTGTAACTGCGTGAATTACAATTAGCATTGACTTTTAGGTGTTAGCTTGAAATATTTGACATTTGATGTTTGATATCTGAAACAATTCTCCCTTCCAACCGTTATTCGAATTGAAGTTCTGCAACTTGAGATTAAATTATGGTAATCAATGTAATTAAACTATTGAGTCTAGGAAACCTTGATGGTAATAATGGTTATAGTTGTGGTTGTAGTATTTGTAGTTGTGAGTGACCATTCTGAGGATTTGAAGCCAACTTATTTGTTCTTTTTAAAGAATCATGTTTTCTTCATCCATATCCTTTGGAAATACGATGGGTTTTGTGTATGAATACTGGAATAGGTATCTGAACTTGCAATTTGCACATCTATATGTATTAGTTATACTAAACTATGGTTTTACTTAAATGATGTCATATTATTATTATTATTATCATTATCTCTAGCTCAAATTTAATACTCAAGATTTAGCATACATTGTAATTTCATAAGACTATTTAAAAGTATTACAAGCTAGTGAATGTGTGTCAATATTTTGACTTCTAAATCTATTTTTACTAACAATAAGAGCAAAGTGTGAATATTTTTGCATTTTGATAATTTTTCGAATGCACTACGTTTTTTTTCGTTCTTAGCTCACTACACAAATAAGCTCACTTACATATTCATGAATTAATAAGAATTCATTTTAACCTGTAATAAGCAACTCACTTTATCAATAATTCACTTTCATACTTACTATCGATTCATCAACACTGTTTCAACACTTACTATCAATAGGTATTTTAATGTACTATGCCTACACTATGTATCTGTATTTACAACACAACTATAATATTACAGATCGAGATACGTGCTAGAACTACGATACAGATATGTTATGTACATAGTAGAATGTTAGATTTACATCTAAGGGAGTATTCAAATTCAGATATGGGGACAATCTGACAGTTTAGTTGCAGGAGTTTTTTTTACAACTGTGACTGTTTGCTAACGGACGGATTGTCAATTATGCTACAGTGATAACTGAACAATTTTCTCACACTCCATAGTCTATAAGGTCTCCCTTAATTACTATTGTAATGTAATTAGAATTAGCAATAATTATACTATTACATCAAGCAATAATTAGACTAAATCTAGTGTAGAATATTTACTTAAATGTATTATCTACGCATAATAATAGTGCTTTGCTTACGTTATAGTGCCATGTGAATGTGTTCTTTGAAGTTATAGGAGTTGTTAAATTGTGACCATGATATATGTGATGCTCACGGTTCCTAGATGGTTTTGTGTTCTATAGACACAAGTATCATGTAGAAACCGTGTGTGATGTGGTGATATGATTTTTTGTGCCTTTAACTTTGTTAACCTGAAAATACATCTGTTTTTATAATATGTGCATGGGGGAAACTTGAACAAAATGTACGGAGAACAGAACTATTCAACTATTTTCCTGCTCCAGATTCCACAGCATCTTTTTGACGTGTTATATTCAAAAGTTGCTGTGATATCAAAGATACTACCTAAAATGTACTTATATCATGTGAAGGGCAACTGATTGTGTCTATTTTTAACAATAAGTGCGATTATGTATACCTAAATGCTTAAAACTGAAACATTAAATCCATTTTAGTTTAATTGTAGTGAATGATCTATTGTTGCAGTGAGGGTGGTACATGTTTAATATGTCTAATAATACTGCACTTCTATGTGCAAATAGATGTACAGTATTTGTAACGTAAGTAAAATACTACTACACTGAAAGCAGATAATAAATTATAACCTGTAATTAGTTTGTATAGTTTAAATGGGTAGATGTTAGAAACATTTTGCTGCAATTCCATCAGGACTATACCAATAAATGTGGGATTAAAATTTAAACGTTAGTTAAAACTTAATTAAGATACTATAAGTCAACAGTCAGTCAGTCAGTTCTATATATTAGCCTAAAACATATATATTATGGTATTACAAATGTGCCAATTAACATAGTTACATAACCATTGTACTTTTTTAGTACTAACCCAGTGTTTGCAAATGAAGGTTTCATATTCTCATTCTCTCCATACTGTAATTAATCGAAATGAAAACCATATTATAAGCATGTCTATAACTTAGGTATTACAAATTTGATTATTTTCTCATCGTAATTAGGTATTTTTGTTATTTATATTCATATTCTATTTATTTACAGTTTGTTCGCTGAATCAACCAACTAATTTATTATCTAAATTGTGTTACAAACCTGCTACTTAGGTTTGTAACAATTGTATTGTACACACAGCATACTTAATCCTATTGAAGAACTGACCTCACAAAATAACTAATTGTATATAAGGTACTGTACTTAACTTACAATTTTTATTATTACATGTAGACCAAAAATGGTAACAAGATTAATCGATCCTTCATTTATGCATTGTCCATTCATACCTCATGTCATTGTCATGTCAAATAAAGCTTTAGGTACCTAATTCAACTCTAAATGGGGACAACTTTGATTTCCCTTGAATTAGTACATGTTAATTAAATACTATATGCTGGACGGAGTGGAGTGGTAAAAGAAATGTATTATCTTATGCCGACAATTATAAAATATTACACTACTTATTCGTCACTTTCCGTTCCTTGCCCATGAACAGCAATTTAAGAGTAAACATTATTTTCCATAAGTTTACAATTAAAAGGTTCGATGGAAGTTAAAATTAGAATCTCATATTATGTAGATGATACCTACGTACGTCTGCTTTTTCCAATTATGAAAAACGTACCGAGGTGTGTCTGGAGGAGGAATATATTGGCAGGCCCTTTTAATTATGTCCTTTTGTTCTATGGATGACATACTGTGTCCCGACGTTATTCCTCCTTTCTTCTCGGCATGGGAGAATGTGAAAATCTGTAACGAACATTTAGGTATATTATTATTATGAACTATACTTCAGGTAGTTTTAGATTGTTTTAAATACTAAACAAATGTTTAGAACATTAAAGAATGCACAATTATTATGTGAACATGTATGACGTAAGAAAACTGAAAGGTTTTAATTAACAGAAGGACTCATTCAGGTACATGAAAAACAGGAAATTAACTTACCAGATACTTCAGATAGGGGAACTCAAGATGCCTCTTCAAGATTACAAAGCCAAAAGAAAGTGGAGACGCTACGTATTTTAACAGGATTCCAAACGAGAGTGCCAATGAGAACAAAGATTTTGACAGGTAATCGAATTATTTGCAGAAACCCAGCCGGAAGTAACTTCCTACTTAAGACTGAAAGCTATAAGAGAATCAACCGACGTAGGTAAAACTGATTATTGGAGCAAAATGTTTCGCACTGGGACAGTCAACCGATCTTATGTGACTGCCAAGGAAGAAAGGAAAGCTCTGAGATTTTATACATTTTCATTCCTCCACCTTTTTGATACGCGAAGAAGATTCTGATTTCCGGTAAGTGTACAGATTCATCAAGTATCAAGTCAGAATGGCAATGCAGCCTGTGAGAATTCCATTAGACATGCTTGTACTTTGTTTGTGTACTAATATTGAAGCTTTTAGCGATCCAAGACGCTCTTATTGGTCAATCAACAAGCTACCTTTGTGTGGAAAACAGAACAAACATTCCCCTTCTTCCGGTTGGGTAATTCATATTAATTCGGGAACAGAGTATTTAGCAGAGTGAGAGTGACATGATGTTTATTTGATACACAGGTAAGTAAATGCTTGCAAAGTACCCTTACTCTTACATTCTCAAAGATCTCAGTTTGAAACCACTCCTACTGAAAAATACGGAGGTTGGTATTAGGGAGAGAAAAACACAGCCTACATTAACTTGTGCATAACACAATTAAATCTAATTGCTCACAAGACTAGGTAATCTGAATACAGGTACAGGAGGTCTAAAAAGTTTGAAGCAATAACACATTTATCAAGATCATAAGGTCTTAGTATTTAGTTTTTCTTTTTCAGGCTGGAACAGACTTGTATCCACAATACAAGAAAAGTGCTGTATATAAATAATATAACAATCAATATAGTATTTCTGTATATTGGCTCCAGATTAATGTTAGCTTAACACATAAGTTACACGCATTAGCGACTTCGTAAGGTTTATGAGTATTACTCAGCGGTTACATGATCGAGGCGAGAGGAAAGCAATCATTGAAACACTTTAAGATGAAGTATAGCAATCCACTTGAAAACAAAAGTGGTATAACACACCTATTTAAGTACCATACAAGTTCTTTCCCATTACATTGGGAATACCTGCCATTGCTTTCCATTAATATTTCCAAACATTCTAGCAGTTATCTGTATATTGTACTTTTCTTGAGCAGAGCAGTCAAATAATCATATTGAAGTAGAGCCCTAGAGACTACCAGCTCCAAAAATATCTGTAGCTGTAACTATGCAGCTTTCTTAAAGGAAGTGAATTGGCAGAACTCTTTCTCAAACCCAACATCAGTGGTGATCAATGATCTTCATAAATGATGAAGCTGTACACAATACACGGGATATAACTTACCCTGCTTATATTAATTATCTACTCAGTTCTATAGCATTTACTATGTTCCACTTTTATTGCATTGGTAAGATCATGTTTATGTCTATTAGTACAATGTGATTGAATCGGTTAACGCAATAAAGTTGTATCCTGCCTTTCGTTGCTTTGGTTTACCTGAGTCGGCTTTCTCTTCTTTATTCAATAAATTTCCATGAATACTCTGCTATGAAGTTACATACATACACATTTCTTCAAAAGTTTCAAACTCCGGGCTCACATCACAAAAGGTAGTAAGACATTCAAGGAACAGAATGTAGTAGCATCTATATAGGTCTTCCCGTAAATTATATTTTACTTGGGAAAATGTGGAGAAAGGATGTAGATGTAGGAATACAAAGTCTTTTCCGCCCACTCAACTTTCTATCGTGTTTGTAGCAGGTACCTACTTTCTGCGCATAAAATCAAACTGTCTATGCTTATTGAATCATTCACCATGTAGATGTTTTATTTACCATTTGCAATTTTTGTATGGGTTCATTACTTGTATGAAAAACTATAGTTTGTGTTTAGGATCTGTAGCTGTAGAATTATTATTACAGTAACAAAACACTCCAGGGGAAGCCAGAGGTATATTTCATAGCAAACACAATTCCGTTCTTTCCTTTCCGTTTTACCGAATACCTACAACAACATGCAGCAGCTTCATGACAATTATTGTTTTACAATGTGTTTGAATCGACTTGGAAAAAAACTTTCTCTTTTGTAGCATTAGCACAAAAAGTCTCTTTGTATTATATCCAGTGGCAGTCTATAAATGAAAGCTGGGTAGAGAAAAATACCTTGTCTAAAATGTTCTCAAAGATTGATCGGGTAATCTTTAAAGCGAGAGGCAATAGTAGTACTAATGCTACTTCATATAAATGATTTTTATTTACGCGATATGAAGGTCGAAATATATGTAAGTAGATAAAAAGTTAGAACGGAGAATCGCACTCCGAATTACAATTTGCCGGATCATAATGCAGACCACTATACTCCAATATTAATATTAACTAGCTATTTCATATATCTTCCAAGAGCCACAATTTCAAGTATTTGTGTAAAGTTAGAAGTGTGGTAATGAGGAAATTATATAATATGGAAGAGTTTACGGAACCTTGTATGTTTATAGCAGTAAAATGTAATCTTCAACTCAATTAGAAAGTTCTAACGTGAAAAAGACCTCTCAAAATTGACTTGAATCATAATATGTTGTTTACATGAGATGAATAATATTTACATTTTATTTGCAGAGTAAGCAAATACTACTCGAATGATCTCACGCAATTAATACATGTTGTGTGAATGTGAAGCATTTAGTATGTCAACTGGGCCTGTGGATAAGATGTTGAGATTAGTATAAAGAGTTTATTGAATTTACGCCGTCAATTTGTCGCCGATAATAACAGACTTATTCTAAACACACGCTTTCCAATAATGGCTCAATTCTTTTTAGCGAAAGTATTCATCCTTATATCTTTATTAATACAAGTAAGTAAACGATGGTTCCCCTATCTGGAAGTCTGAAGCTTGTTAACAACATTAACTCATCTTTGTTCGTTTATGAAATAAATTGTCAGTTTCTGTAAAAAAATCTTTATCACAGCTAGATATTTTTTGCTAACTTTGCTAACACTAACAAGTAGAGTAAGTACTGCAGAATATATATTTATTTTCAATAAAAGTTCTCAGATAAGTACAGAGAAACTTATAACTTATAACCAATAATATAATCAAATTGCATAGTCTGAAGATCTAAAGTCTCAACTTGAATCCCCACTTCATTATACTTTGTTCGTTAATAAAGCACGCTTATCTGCTCTCGCTCTCCTTTTCGATTTTGAACTGAACTTACAACTTGAAATTCAACTGCTCTGTCTGATCCAAATATTTATTGGCAATCACATCTTCCTTATATTTATTGATCTCATTTCTACACTGTTCTTTATTGTGAACTGAAACTAATAAACTTATCTGCATGTACTTAACCTTGACTTTTTAAAACCAGTATGTATACAACATAGCCACTTTGACACTTCATCTGTATGTAGCAGCGTCATTAGTACCTACAAGATCTTAGGGGTGAAACTCAATACTCATCTTGTCTCCTTCCTATCTCAGATTACTTTAGTCAGGACAGATATTATCAATACATAGTGTAGTAAGTTTACATTGTACTACACATTTAATCGTATATAGCTTTTGCTTATTTTAGTCAATTCAAAATATTTATCCCAATCAACTTATCCAGTATGAACAACACACAACCGGTTTTTGTTCATCCTTGCAAACAAACAAGCTAATACGCAGATAGAATGAGTATCTTAGCATTGAAGTCTGAATCCTTACATGTGATTCTCGGTAAGCCATACAAACTCACAACACTCGCAAAGTCACAACCACAATAGTAACCCCTTCTTTGCAGCTTCAGAGTTTTTATAAACGGAACAGCCCTCACAGCAGGTTTAGCACAGGCAATAATAATCCACTTGAATTGCTCGTGTATGCCTATACTACTCTAATGTTATGCAATAGAAAACCCACGATGGTCCAAGAGAGCAAATAATATTTTCGTGTCCAACTCCTTCAACCCTCCTTCTATGTCCTTTCGCTCTTACGTTTAAAATTCTGTGTAAATATTGTGTTTACGCTTATTATCGTTAATTAACTAACCAAGATTAAGCTTTGAGGCTGTCAGTTCAAAGAAAGCATTTAGCACATTCGGACGTGCACTTATTAATTATTAGAAGTCCATAATGTATTCACCTAATCTGGACCCTTGTTGTGGAGCGTCTCTGGAAAAAGTAGCCAAGCTTATTGCTATGATTGAGATTGTAAGTCAATTCTTGTCTTTCTTAAGTCTACTAACCGCTAGCCGGTATCATTTTACTAATTTGTACTTTAAGTTATAACAATAGTTCATTACTACATACAACGAATTTGTTATCTATTTAAATTGGAACTGTAGTAATACTGTCTCGTCGAGATCGTACCTACCTAATTATAAAATTAATGTACCTAATCTTACAATTAAGCGAATTATTTGGTTATCTAAACCTAAGTAATAATTATTAGTATAGTATATACTGAATTGTAAATTTTTATTCCTAATATTTATCAATTTTCACTAAGATAGGTTAGGTAGTTAGTAGTTGCATGGTATTTATAATATTGGTTCACTTTATTCCAAAGAACATAGAATGATAAATGCTAATAAATCTTGCAATTACTTAGATTTTGAGTTCTAAATGAGACGTGTATAGCTATGTACAACATAATAGCTAGTATCTGTATTACCTAATTTAATTAGTGATTAGTAAATCAATTGCAATTGTGTTATTATGATTTCAGACATTTTCTGCTGCCACCGCGTGCGTTATTTGGTTTTTAATTCTCATAACGCTATTTTATCAACCTCAAATCCAAGAAGCAGCAGAAAAAGACAGAAATGAGCTTCCAGGGTTTGCTGATTTGTACGATATGGGAAGTAAGTCATTTATTATTTATACCTCACTAAATAATTAAGATGTACTTAATTCTGTAGATGGAAACTGCTAAAATGTATTTCATCGTTCGTTGAGTTGTGAATGTGGTTGACAAATCATTTAACAATTATTACAGGTTATAACCATGTAAGTTATAATTAAGTGTACCTACTAACATTTTGCAACATTCTCTTTCAGCTCCTTGGGTAGTATTTTTCTTATTGTTACTTATGGGTCTGTACATGGCGTACATTTTACTTGGCAGAATGCTGTTGTATGGAGTCAAAGAGGTAGGTACTGGCTATTAATAAATTCATGGTAATGAATGTATGTAAATCCTTGCTCGAATTTGTTGTAGATAATTATTTCATTTTTATCATTGCAGAGAAATCACGATAAAGTTCATCGCTGGTATGTGACAACTTTGGTGTTGGTTCTAGTGAGACTTCTGTTCTTCTTTGCTGGAGCTGCAGTATCTGATGATGTCGTTGCATTACCATTATTTGCTCTCCTCGGACTTGCCTACCAAATCTATTGCTTGTGGGTTGTGAGAGCTTACAAGAAAGAATTAGTCAGTGGAGAATATACTCGTTTGAGACAGCCATACAATGTTATTCATAAATTGTGAAGGAATCATCAAGGCAAGGCAACGAGTAGTTGTAATGACACTGATATCAAATAATTACATGCCACTACGTATTTTCTAGTTCATAAAAATATGAACCTCACATAAAGATGCATGCAATTTGCAAGTTTGTAAGACTAGACTAGTAATTTGTGTTGTGACTGTTGAAACTGTAATTTGACGAAAGAAAGCGCTATATATTAATGATATTACTATAGGGTAGGGGTATACTTTCACTCTTTTTTACCATTTCCATTTTACAATCGTTAAATTAATGTAAACAGTAAGATAAAGCACTTTTGTATATATTTGTTATATCTGTCTTTCATTTACAGTGTAATTGTACTTAGTCAGTCAGGGTTGAATGATACAAGATGTGACACTTTACTCAATATTTTACTTAATGTACTTGTAGACACATTATAAAATTTATTATACTATAGCTACTACAATATTGTATAGCAAAATGTACAAGTCATAGCTCTATGAAATATAGGTACATGTACTTATTTACAGAATGTTAACTTACAATAAAACATTTCTACAGTTTTCATTTTGCTTTTTGAACAGTCATTATGTTTTCACACTGCCTCTGGATATGCCACAGTAGAAATGGATATAATTAAATATTGAATAGGTTTAATTCTGGATTTTTGAGGTTAAATTTGGTTACTTTGTTTGTTCTGTCCGCTCTTTAATTGAGGTATTTTACACGAATTAAAAATTTGCGTTCTATCTTTCCGATAATTTAGGTACGCAGATTATAATTAATAATTGGCAGAAATATTATATGTACACAAATGTACAGTACCATACACAATAATACTACCTTGTTAAAATCCATGAACTGAGACCATGTACCCATTATCGCAATTATTATAATGTTCTGAAAGATAGTGACCATGTTTGTAAATCATGGGGCATTTACCCGAAAGTTATCATTATTTTTGTATGCATTTCCCTGAGTCAACATATCATTACTACGCATCGTTTTGATAACATAAATCTTTACACGACTCACTTGTATATTTATTACGTAGGTATGTATATGGGCATACTACACATGTCTACTTCTATATATAAATATCTGACTGATAAGTAAATGTTGTATCCTTATTTTTTGTTTCTTCCATTCTATGAAACCAATCGAATCATCGTTTACAACGCATTTAGCCAGATATTATTCAAAGTGATAAGATTACTACAATTTCAATCTGCAAAATATCTGTGCAAAATTACTGCAACCGTAAGGAAAAATAACAGCAATCAATTTATAATTTTCAATCATTTCACACATTACATTACACAAGTATCTTGCATTAAAATTGGTGCCTACCCATCAAAGATGTACGCCCACATACATTCATTTTACTACGTGTCCACAACCTTTAAACCCGGCAATTAATGAGACATTGGAACACGGACATCATAACATCAATGTTTTTTGTGTGCCTAGCAAATTTTTATTTATTTATATAAAGACTCATCTATCTTATAATTAATTAGCCAGTGCAATTAAAAAATATTATTACGCAATCCATTAAAATGGTCAAAGAGAGTGAACTGTACAATATCTTGGAAGTTGATGTAACAGCCAGCCATCAAGAAATTCACACTCAATATTGGACCCTTGTTAAATCTTTAGAGCCAGCAGAAGTCTCCGACAGTAAAAAGGTAATAGGAATTTGCGCAACATTTACCTAAAAAACGAATACACCTACTCATGTACTGTTAAGCTAACCCATGTAAGGATTTGTATTAGTGATGCTAACTTAAGCACACTTAATGGTACATTGTGCATTGTATTCATCCCCTATTCTTGTGCAGTTGGTTGAAGTCACCGAAGCTTACAACGTTTTAAAAGATCCTGAACTGAGACGAAGGTATGATGTGGAAGGAATCGAAGGAATCGCTCATAAAGATACTCAAGGACGGATTTCTTTCGTTTCAAATGTGAAAAGGACTTTTCAATACTTTTGTTATGACTTGTCAAATGGTATTAGTAGTATTACGAGTGTACATCAAAGGTCTGACTCAGAGAACTCTCCTTTAATTAAAAAGAGCTTAAAATCAGGTTGCCGTATATGCTGCTACAAATCGTTTGTTTGGATTGCAGCAATTATTTTGTTTTTGTTCATTTTCACTGCTCTTACTTACATGCTCTTTCTAGAGGATTGAAACTTGTCTAGCAAAACATATCATTATCGATCATAACTGACTTTCATACTGTATCTTGTACTCTATATAATCTTTTCATCAGATTTTTCAGCAGTATCTGTATACATCCCGCAAATTTGCTTTTGTAATATAAAATAATATAGTATTGTATTTCTACTTGTCCTATAGATTAATAAAGCTCAGAATCATTGACAAATGTTCAATATGTAAGTTTCTACAAAGGAAGTAAGCTGCAAAAGAAAAACTCTCTTTTTAATCCGCCTGAACTGATGGATATGTTTCAATAATGATTTTCTATTGTAGTTTATAGTATAACGTAATTTGCCTAAAAATAACATTAAATAATAAACGACTGATATGAAAGATACTTTTTCAATGTTTCATTGTCACAGACAAACCAAGCATAATGAACGTATGTTATTTAGTAATGAAATAAAAGTAAAGTTGAGCAAAGTAATTTAGGTAATGCTCACAAGGATTGTACTGACTGAGTTACACACAGTAGCATATTCGTGTACACATACACGGTAGTTCACTCTACCAGAGGCAAGAACTCACGTACAATTCTCGTCTAACTGACAACGACAATAATGACGACAACGAAACTGGTTGAAATTGAACTATTGTACAATTGCATGTAAGCTGCTTATCTGTTTTCATGTGTTCTACTATACCAACAGACATTCGAAGGTCTGTTTGATACTGTACGATTCCATATTATTATGATATTGCATTTAAGATTATACTTCATTTTCATCTGTGCTTCTATCGCTTTGTATAATAATCTCATGAAACAAGCACGTATGAGGAAACTTCATTAACGACCTGTTTTTCATCAACTGCTATATATTGTGGATATAAAGTTGGTTATCTCTAGCAAAACTTGATATTTAGCTAAATGTATACTTACCCCTGCATTCCATAACACTACAACTATATGAACATTATTACTGTACAAATACCTACTTGACATTATGCTCTACACTTATGCTTTTATGCTCTCAACTTTAAGCACATTGCATTGTATTTACACGTAGAGTACAATGAAATTACGTACATACTACAAGACATAAACTTTACCTACTTATACAGGGGGATGAAAAATCATTGTGTTAAATATATCTAAACTAATAAAAATAGAACTCAGAACTTAATTGTAAATACAAATAACAAAATTAATGCCTGTTATCAGTAGAGCATTAAATGTACACTGTAAATTAACAAATTAAATTCTTGACAACTAAAACCTTTCTATGAGCATGCGAACGTACTGTCACATAAGTATATGCTTGCTAATGAAATCTACTTAAGACATACAGTAATTTAAAATAAGATAGAGGAAGGTATTTTCAGTGGCGTTTTTAACTAATTGTAAGTAAGTAATTCAATGCATATTAAATCCATACGATTTTGTTATACAGACAAATGTCACTCACTCAGTCATCAAACCATAATTTATATACACTTAAAATATCTTTAAAAAATTCTAAAAATATTCATGCAAAGTATTTTTTTCGTCTCACTAATAAAATCGATGTGTTATATACAAATATTTATTAGCAAGCAACTAATTAAATTATTACAGTAAACTATAGTAGACACTTTTCTTGTTGTTAGCCAATGACTAATTGATTTATGCCTTTTAGTTTTGCAAATATGTATTATTTTACCCCCTGAACATACTAATGCTTACGTGTGTGTCTGTGTATTTCAACCATAAAACATCAGGTATAGCGACAAGAAGTGCACGAGTCAAGTGTAGTTCTTCTATGCACACTATACTCTACGAAATTACATTATATGGCAACAGGTGATACGTGTGAAGTGTATAAGAATATAATATAAGCATAAAAGATCGTGCACATAATTCATTCTTGAATTCTGAAGGTCGTCCTTAATTTGCGATGTATTGTATTGTGATTTTCCATGTACAATTGTGTAGCTTATATACGTATTTAGTTGAGGCATTAGTCGGTATAGTACAACACAACTCTTCTATGCTCATATTATGCTTGCATGTTTGCAGATGATAATAAAACAATCATAATAAGCGATCGTCTATTCTATCCCATCCAAACATCTATCTCTCTATCCCCATCAGACCCTATGGGATGCAGCATGGGCCATGGGGCAATCAAATACACTCCACAGAAGATTTACCTCGAACATTTACCAGTTAGTTAGTTCAACTTCACAACTACTCTGTGTAGTACATACTACCATTATCGTTTTTACACCGTAACATTGAACACACAACACTACTAAGCAGCTTGAAAGTTAATACGTGGTGCTAAGTACTAAGTAAGTAGTTGCTCAAACGAATATACACGAACGAAAAGATTTTTTTCTACAGAACTTGTGTGCTGAATGCCTAATACGACAAGTTTACAATCAAAACTATTTAACAACTTTCATTGCCGAAGAACAAATGAAATTAAGACGAGTGTTAGTATTGTATCGTAAAGCAGCTACTAATGCTGGCTCTCGAGCGCTCGTTAAGCTTTTAACGAGCCGAGCCATTAACGAGCGAGCCGTTAACGAGCCGAGCCGTTAACGAGCGAGCCGTTAACGAACCGAGCCGTTAACGAGCCCGTGGCGAGACGTTTAACGAG
>JABASD010002022.1:0-31134 GCA_019776165.1 Pogonognathellus flavescens
GTAGCGTCTGAGTTTGAAAAATCTTCTGCAATACAGTTCGCAACTTATATCACAACATAGTTTAAAAGATTCAATTGCTTTAAAATACTGTATTCAAAATTGCGTTTATATTGTAATTTTAATCGAAAGTTATGTTTTTGCTCATTTTGTTTCAGCTTTAACTTCGCATTAGCATTAACACAAACTATTGTGCTTGCATTAACAGTGAGAATTTATGATTTCATACCTAAGAACTGGGTGAACCTTCAGAAGTGTAATTAATTATTTTACTTTTTGTACTAAAATACTTAATGAAGAAACTTACGTTTTTTGTGAATTTAGAAAGTAAACTTTATAGTGCAGTACCTATACTTTCTGTAATATTCTGAAAACCTTATGTTTGTTATGTGAATATGTTCATAATGCTATACCTACTGTACAATGTGCTCAGTGTTGTACATTCTCATCTTCATGTCCTGCATTTTGTGCGCGACGGATGTACAGGCCATGTTTGTTATTAAGAAACTTTGTCTTTTTGTAGGTCATTCATTGTTACGGCCATGGAGGGTCAGGTGTTACTCTCTTTTGGGGATGCGCTCAAGATGTTACAAATTTGGTTGGAAAAGCCATGGTGCAGTTAGCCGGAGATAAAAGCAAATTGTAAACAAAATATTATTAGCGTACCTATATAATAAAATTGTCATGTTAAAATGTGCACACAAAAGAAAATAAATCTATATGTATGTTGTGCTTATCTTATAACATCCTACTCAACTCTTGTACTAATATATTTGCTTGAGTAAATTTTATAGCTCATTAAGTTCTTTATATTCAACTTAATTATTTACACGTCATGATTTGTACTCCTGAGGCTTTGATTATCCTGAAGGTAAACGTTTTCGCCGCACCTCACACTTGCAGACTTGTGAGTCATGTTAGCCTGAAATAGTTTGCTTGATAATTCTGATGAGGTTTTGACGGGAAATTGAACATGGTTATCAATTACCGGCAGGTTCAGTACCTGAAGAGAATCTTAAGTGATTTCAATGTTGAATGAATGGCCAAGGAAAATAGTAGGTAATTGTGCAGCTAATTTGAAATCGGGCTGTGAAGCTGAGTGATAATAGCTGTAAGCTTTGTGACAGGAAATAAGTGTAATATTTCCATCTGTATGGTGGTCACGTAATTGAGACAGTTATAGGGGGTCTGTTTTCATTTCTAAAAAGAATTTGGGTTCATTTCATGGGCTGTTGAGCACTTGATTTCAATTCTTGATTAAAAACTAAATACAAAGTCATTTCTCACACTTAAAATGCATCCATTAACTACGTTCTACAATTGTCATTGCCTGCGTCAATGACACGGAAGATTGGCAAGAACTTTCGAGCTACCTACTATAATGCATGCCTTCCTACACATTCTGAATCTATGACATGTTATCATTACACTTTCAAGCTGTAATATTTTTTGCTTAGAGTGTCACACTGACATTGCAAAGTAGCACCATATTAAAACTGTCTCTTTTAAAAAATTAGTCTTTTTGTACGAAATCCCAGTGCATTACTTCCTATTCCTATAGAACTATCCAACCTTGTCTTTCATATTCATTTCGTAGTAAAATACATTAATTTAATTGCAATATTATTCAAAGTAAGTATATATCAAGTAGTAGTTTGTAAATTGATATATAGGTATACCTAAATGAAATAGCATTTATATATTATTAAGTACTACTATACAAAACACCAACTCGGTGAAAATGCTGTGTAGGTATTAAGTATGCATTTATGTTTGTGTATATTGTCATTGCTAAATGTGTGCAGATATTTCATTGAGCATTATTCGTAAATGGCACTCTAGGTTTTAGTATCTTTACAAACAAAAGAATATTACGTTCAATGTCTACCTATAGGTCGTTCCTAACTGTACTAGGCATTACTAAATATGTCTCCGAAAGGCGTTGTCTGTATCTGCATGATGAAAATAGCTCATCTCAATTATTTTAAGTACAACATAAGCCTATTGCCATTCAAGTGCTTGTATATATCATTTTGTCAATAGCACAAGCTTTACAACAACTTTACGATGGATGCTTGAAATTAATTATCTTTCGGTAAGTCACAAGTACACACATAACGACACACGTGAAATATTTCCTCTTTCTTCCTTCTAGTATTCCCGGTGCATTTAATGGGAGTGTGTAATCATCTACACACACACATTTGCAAATATTATTATTGCTTTATTATATTAAGATGATGATGATTATATCTGTATTTATTTATAGGTACCTACTTATGCACAGATCTTCATGTGGTTTAATTGTAACCATATTTTATATCATAGTAGCTCGTACTTATCATTCACAATGATGGATGTTAAATGTAATTGAGCATTCAGCCAAAGAGTAAGCTGTAGGATATTATCAAATGTATGTAGAAATACAAATAGCATTGCTGATGGCTAAAACTTTGTCTGTCTTAGGCACAATTCAATCATACATCACAATCACACTTAAAGACAATACAGCGGTACATAATTCAAGACTGTCTTCTCCATGTCACAGGCTCCTTACATGGCTCCGCCAATAATGAAGACAAAATACTATGCGGGCCAGGCTCTCGTGAGAATTTATTGCAAACTGTATCACGACGTTTTAATTTCATGCTGTCAAAGATGCCGACCTGTATATAAACTATATCTAAGTATGTGGCTCTGTAGCTTTAGTAGAATGCATATCTTCATATTATATTTTCAAATTGAACACAAACAGAGCAATAATATGCACCTACGTATACTTATATTCTTATAGGACAGTATTTAGAAAGGAAAGGAACTACTTACTTAAATACTCTGATGATGATTGTTGAGCAAAGCTGTAAACTCCGCGAAAATGTTTTCAGGCTATGCCTTTTTGCTGTTGTAACTTTTTATCTTAGGGTTCTTCCATTGCATTTATTATATGTTTGTGATTGTGAACAAGGATTCTTTGAAGAGCTCATAACATAACGCAGTGTTATAAACACACTTAGATACCTAGCTACACAAAGACTCAGTTTACTGATGCCTATTGTACTTAATGCACACACATAAGAGACACACATGACACAGAATTCTTCCGGAGTGTGTTTTTCACTTATGGGTCTATCCGCATTGCATTCGTGTTTGTGGTATGACCCCTTCACCCATTTTTATCTTATAAATAGTCCCGGTGTTTTTATTCTCACTTCTAGTCACAGTGTAGAATAGGATTAGTTTCGTCAGCACTGGTTCAAGTTCAAATTATTCATCATGTTTTCAAGTACAAATTTATTCAAAAGTGCTTTGTTCTTGTATTTATGTGTAAATGCGTCATTTCAGATCTGCAATTGTGATACAAGTGTTTACAGCGCAAGTAGTTTGAGTAATCATCGAGGAACTTCTAGATATGGTAAAGCAAGTAATCTTTAATTTTTAATTTTACAAATGAGACAAAGGAGATTTTAGCAGTGGTGGTAATTTTTGCGAGTAATTGCATGCGTCGACATACATAAAATTTTTGCTTTACAAGATTTTGCCATAGTAAGTATTTTGTTCTGTTTTACAGATAATGACTCGTCTTTTGGAATGAAAAAATCTCTGGGAATATTAAAGCTTGTACTTTCTCCGTTCGTGGTGCCTCTGCTTCTTCCAATTTTCATTGTGGGCATTGGGCTGCTGATATTTTTTATAATAACTGGAATTTCGATAGCGGCTGGTTCTGCTTCTGCTGGTTTTGCAGGTCGAAATCACCACTCTAACATGTTCAGTTACGTGAGTCCTCTTTCATCTTCTGTGAAATTGGCTCAAGAAGTGCTCAAAAGTGAGGAGTGTGTTAAGAGGATTTCTTGCGAAATTTCCAGAATGGCTAAAGGATACAATGAACGAGATTGGATCGTGAGGTTAGCTATTAATTAATTTGTTGGTAAAGTGGTAACTCTCTCAGAGTGGTAGAGACTTGCGAGATTGTTAAAGAGACTAATACCGCTGAATCGCCCAGTCTCCCACATTCGCATCTTAAGAGGATTACTCTTCCTGTATCAAAGTACATATATAGGTGTATAAATATTGTATGTAATGACACAGACACATTTAACTTGTTCTGCTAAGCTGCAGATACAATGTACGGCTCTAATAGTTGTCATGCTTAGAACGTTCTCATTTTTAACACTGAAAATCTTATATGTAGTTTATGTTCTATATGGGCTTTATGAAGGTACTTTACTCTTCCATTCACACAGCTAATTTTCGATTGTACTTTTAATAGATTGTTGAAAAAAATTCCTGGAATGGCAAAATGGGTTGACTCGAAAACGATTTGGAGTTCTAAGAAGCAGCAAAATGGCTTCCATTGTGCCAATTACAAATGCAATGTCTTTTCTTCAATAAAGAAATCAACAAAATATGCTTAGCTCCCCAAAAATTCTTAAGAATTAGTTGTTACACTTAATTGATGTAATATGTATATGTACAATGAACTAGGATAACATCCTTGTAATTTCATCAGTTGGGTTTGTCTTTGTATAAAATTTATTACAGTTCAAGATTGGTATGTAAATGTTGTTAAGCTTACCTTTTTGTTAATAGCAACTTAATACATGGAGTCTCAAAGTGCTTTAAATAATTATCAGTCTGTTTTTATTAATACTAATAATAAATTATTGTGTACATTACAGGGTACTACTAACAATGAAATGAGTTTCATGATAATGTTATGGATTTTGAATAAACTTGTACAAGTGCTTAACTTACTTGGGATACCAACCAGAACCTGCATACTTCATATTATAGTATTTTATCAATTCGAGATCTTGTATTAAGCAATGTTCAAATTGTCATACTCTACATGAATTGTTTATAACAACTGATTAATTACATTAAAGATCCAACGCTACCATTTGTTTTGCAACACGACTGATTAAATTGCTACAAGGTTTGGAATGCACAGATCATGTTCATTTAATGGCATTTATCAATATCATGTAGGTAAGTCTTCAAACATACTTAATTGATTGAGTGCGTCAAAGTAATGTCCTTTTAAATGAACAAAAAATAATTGCATAAATTCTACATTTAAAAATGCATAATACTGGA
This sequence comes from Pogonognathellus flavescens, assembly GCA_019776165.1. NCBI lineage: Eukaryota > Metazoa > Arthropoda > Collembola > Entomobryomorpha > Tomoceridae > Pogonognathellus > Pogonognathellus flavescens. The sequence goes on from JABASD010002022.1 coordinate 5,092, forward strand.
AAATTAATTTGGTTAGAGAGACAAATATATCACACATTAACATATTTCTACTACACTTGCCACAATATTTAGCGTATGCAAGGTAGAGATTAATGACCTCACCCTCACTAATACCATTAGAACACAAGTAGGATCACACACGCATACTTTTACACACTGTGTGGCTGTAGCATCATTTTGTACTAGTTCTACTTTGACATACGCAAAAGTAGGCACTACGTAAACGGAACGTGCTATCCCCACACACAGTTTATACAGATAGTTGTACTTGCACATTGCATTAGAGCTTCGCTTGTGTATTTCCAGTCGTATTCGGAGTTATTCTCTCAACTGTATGTATAATCTTATACTAAGACTAAACTGAAATAGCATGTGAAGTAAGTAACGTTGCGTAGATGCACATTCAGTTGTGAATTTTCTGAATGTGTGTTGTAGGAGTGAGTTCTCAGCTTTTTGTATTGCAAGCATTGCTTTGCATTGCTGCTAAACAAGGACGGATGGTTGCTTGTTCTTGTTCGTTTTAGCTGGGTATGTGTGTAGGTTAGGCAGAAGTTGCTGATCGCGGGATTGCAGTGCAGAAGTTTGCAGAAGAGAAGCTTTGCTTGATGTACTGCGTCCGAATCAAATTTCGTCGTTTTTAGAACCTTGACTTGCGTTTTAGCACTCGTGACGAAACAGTTTTATTTAAATATGAGTTTAACCACCTTACTTTTATTGCGAATACTATAACGAATAGTATCGCATTGCAATGGCGTTTCTTTCCCTGTTCAGTACCAATTTTTCAGCTTCAAGCTTTTACAATGCTGTTTATAACCTTTTGATACAATGATTCAGGCATTCTATGAATAAGGTAAAAGAATTCATAATTTTAAGGCTGGAAGAGTTACTGAATATCAGGCAAATCTTTATTGTCTGTACATCCTTGCCATTGAACTCATAGGATCTTTGTATGTGCTTATATCGTTGTTAATGTATAGAATACTAAGCTTGTGGTTTTTGTGTAACAAATGAAATCTGTGACACATGCGATGATGAATAAATGGTGCACTACATATCATTGCTACGCACAGGCAGATGTTTCTCAAAAGAAATCCTCGTACATACAAATTATACACAATGACTCAAATGTCAATGTCAGTGGGAATCTACTGTACTTTGAAAAATGTTGTCAACATCATTTGTTTGTGGGAATGAAAATGAAAATATAAAAGCTTGTACTGTTACTGTTGCTATTCAATATTATTTGGGTTAACACTTAACAGATACATAAACTTAATTTTGTGTGCCTACTTACACTTTTGCAAGCATTTTAATTACAATAATTAGAATTAGAAGAAGTATTACAAATTATATAGAAGCATGTCAAATATTTATAAGCGTGGGATAGTTGTAGTTCATGTATTACTAGAACTTGGTTTGACAAAAGCTGCACAAAATTTTTCACTTACAATCGAATGGCCTCATGACCCCAATTTGGTAGGATTTTATCTTTACCCTGACTCTTCGTAAGACAATGAACATTAAATGAACAATATATTTTAAAACCTTCTTAAATTGACAATTCTGGTTTATAGTTCAATAATTTTTGCGCAGTAATTTAAGTTACTTCACAGAAATTCAACTCGGAAACACCAACTCTTTGACTTCTTCAGGCTATGATCCTCAAAAAGGTCTGGTCCTAATCATTCATGGATTTCATAACAATTTCAAAACAAAATATTCCCAGAGAGTCAAGAATGGTAAGAAATGTTTCACACAAAACATTTACACACAAAAATTATCTGCAAAATGAATTATAAGGTCATTTTTTTACAGCGTATTTGGATCGAGGATTTGAAAGTAAAGCTAATGTGGTTGTAGTCGATTGGGGAGAATTGGCTGCTCCGGTATTTATCATGATTGATTCGTACATCATGGCATATCACTATTACCCTTATGTGGTTGCAAGTTTACCTATTGCTGGAAAACGAGTGGCAGATTTTCTTATCTTCTTAACGAACTCAAATATGATATCTGATTTGAACAATACTCATATTCTGGGGTTTAGTTTAGGGGCACATGTGTCAGGAATTGCAGGATTCAACTTCAAAGAAAATACTACGAAATCAGTCGGAAGAATAACAGGACTGGACCCAGCAGGTGTACTAACAAACAAATCTAATATTGTGAAAATATTTTATCAAAGCATTCCTATACAAGGCAAACATTTTTTAACACAAAATATAACTTCTTTAACGTACCTAACTTATATTTTTTATGATAATGTACTTGTTATATCGCTGTAGTATTCACAAAGTCTATTTATCTTGTAGAATCACGAATTTCAATAATATTGATGCATGATTAATATGTAACTCAGGTCCTTTGTTCGACGTGCCTGTTCCTTTGCAACACAGGCTTAAAAGTACCGACGCTGAATTCGTTGACGTAATTCATACAGATGCAGGCCAAAATGGATTCATGGATCCGATGGGACATATAGATTTCTATCCTAATGGTGGAGGACCTGTTCAGCCTGGATGTACAAAGCTAAACCAATTAACATCTTTCTTTGATATTTTCTTTGGTAAATTCATAACTTCCATAAAGGCTTATTAAATCGGGTACTGAATGAAAATAGTCTCAAACCGCTTTCAATTTACTAAAGGCTCATGCTCACACAATCGTGCTTGGGAATTTTATATCGAATCTATGGAAAACGACATCAGAGTATGTCAACATAAAAATTACCTTTCATTCAGAGATTACGACAAGACAACCTGCCCGAATGAAGTTATTTTCGGTGAAGGAGTTTCACGGACGTAAGCATTCATTTCTTTACACATCTCCTTTTGCATGGTTTGCTTGATTTGTTTGAAAACATTCCATTTCCAAAAGATTTCTTTAGGATGATATTTTCTTTTTGCAGAGCTCGTGGAAAATACTTTTTGGATATAAATCTATGATGATGATGATGTGGTGTGTGCACAAATTGGAACGTCTATTTATTTGACACTAATATTTATTCATGAAACCTTTTACTCGGATTTTTAAGTACATTTCTGCCATGTGAGAAATCTACAAGTGTGATTTTTTGACAAATGATGAGATTAATTCTGTAGGAATTCCTAAGCTTTACGAAGATTTATCTAAGAAAAAATAAAGTCAGAAAAATCGTAACTTCAAGCCTTGCTTCACGCTCGACCCTACCTAAGCAAATGCTGAATCATTATTCAATAATACTTTTTATTCGTGAGATTCAAGATTTATCTCCGTCACTCACATCACATCACATGCATCACTGCATAAAGATACAGAGCTAGATGCTTCAAACAAGCCATGGAATCCACATCTTCACGGACTCTGTATTTACCTCACCACACTCAGTCCACATTTATACCAACAGAATGCCAACAACACAAACACACGTTGCTCTATTACGCTTTAGTAATACTTATTCTGCACTATAACATCAATCCCAATACAATACAATAGTGGAAGCATTTACAACAGGGTTGGAAAATCAAATGTGCCAATTTATGCCATTGCTACTATCATTGTACACATTACAATTGTATCCTCATTAAAAGACTAAAGTTATTTTTACCAACCATTACATTTATTCGCATTTTATTTCCCACATAAGGGTGAAAGGAACTTACCACTTTAAAAAACCTGTATAAAATTTTGCACTGCAGATATTTTACAAACTACAAATCCTCTAAATTATATATACCACATTCATCAAACGATTCTCGATAAACTATATCAGGTTGAAAGTTGAAAATTCGGGTTAATAAAAATTTGTAATTATTTGGTGCCCGGTTCTTTGTGTATTGTTCAGATGAAATGAAAAATAAACAGCGATTAGTGTTTTGGGAGAGAGAATTTGAGTGGGATGCTTATTGAAAGAACGTAAACAGTTGACTAACAAGAAATTGGGTCGAGTCGAGTGAGTACATATTTCATCACACTGATCTCACGATACATTTAACCCAAGTAAGGAATTTGTCGGCCGAAAGGTATGGAAAGGAGGTTGGTGACAAATTGAGAATGCTGACCCTTCACAAATAATAAGGTTGCCTTTTAAGTACTTACTTAGTTACATAAATAGTTCTTCATCGCAAAGGAAGTGCAGGAACAAGGAAATGAAAGGAGTGAAGAAAATGAAAGGAAATGAACTAGATAACAAATATTTTTAACTCAATTTAGAACGATACAAAATAAGGTTCACATTACTAATCCATAAAGGCAGTATTGACATTTAATAAGGGCACTCGATATCAATGCATGTATAAGCAAAAAACCAGGACATTGTGTGGAAATTTTCTATGTAAATAATACTAAAAATATCTAAACCCTGGAAATTAGGTAGCTTGGCAGTATGCACCATGCACACACCTTGAATTCATTTCATTGAATTTCTTTCACAATTGTAAAGCAATAGTAGGTACATTGAAGCTGACGCTTGTGTAGTCTTTGTTGTAGGTTAAGTTTGTTGATACAAATGGTGATACAAATGGAGTCTTAATTCATACGTTGGGTTCTCTTGCTCGGTCGACTAAATTTTACAGTCGAAAATGTTGTTTTTATAATTAATCTACTTCAACGTGGAACGCATGTTAACAGACTGTCTTCGACAGACGACGAAACAGAATCAGGAGGCTATTATATTGTATTAACGAGGTGCAATTGTATAGGAAGCAGAATTCTACGAATTTAGAAGACATATATTGAGTATATGAAAGAAGACCAGTAGTGTCATTGCGAAAAGGTGATTACTGTTTCCTTGACTCACTGAATGATCTTATTTCCTAGGTCAGACGCATCTTCTCGTTGCAGCCTTACCTCAATAAATGTAGAATAAAAGTCCAATTTAGATCAAGCTTCTGGTTCAGTCGTTTTGTTCTTCAGGTTGCCTTAAGATCCCCAGTCCTAGCAGAAGCTGTAACTTAAATTGTTAAATAGTTATGTTTAAAGCAATTACGTGTAATTTAGCCTTACTTTGTATATACATACGATGTGCTGCACAACATGCAGATAACTATCCATACAGTGATAATTTAATTAATTCCCAAGGCTTTTGGAACGACGATCCTTCTAGAGCCGATTTCATTTCTACACAATATTCCGACGAAACGGAAACTCCCACATCAAGAGTTGGTAGGATTACATAAAAATTAATCATTTTTGGACAAGTTTTGGTCTTTTCAGCAATCTAATTGTGTATTTTGATTTATAAGATATAGGAGGAATCATCTCAAACGTGGGTTTGAAGAGCGGGGCTAGTATACTCGGTTTGATAGTGTTGCCTATTCTGCTGCCGTTCTTCCTTATCACGGGATTTATTATGTTCTTCATATTCTTGTTTGTTTCAATCACTACTGTATCATCGGGGACGGCTGTATCCACTGGAAGACATCTTGTTAATTCCGAGGGATTAAGTGATGATGAAAACAGCATTTATCAACATGTTTTGGATAGCGATGAATGCATAGAGAGAATTGCATGTGAAATCATGAAACGTGTAACAACTAACAAATCCCAGCAATTGCTTATTGGGTGAGCTCCTTGAACAATTTATTGTAAATAAACAAGTGAAGAAAACAGATTTATTGTGATAAAGATTTTAAAAAGAGACGAAAATCCAGTTTAATCTGAAATTATGTATATTAATTTTACTTACAGGGTAATGGAAAAACTTGTTCTGAATGCAGACTTGGCAAAAAGGCTGTCATTAGCAGCGTACAAAATCGAAAACTGTGCAGTTTATTCCTGCAGCTGGAAACATATATTTTTGAATGCCTTCAATACAGATAACTTGCACACTTGGACAAAAAACGAAGTGTAGTAGAAAACTTATCTTAAAATTGTAAATTTATGAATTCTTATTTATTTTGCTAATGAAATTAAGGAAGTCAATAGTAAATCTTGTGATTTATAAATATATGTACTTATTTGACTTGTCTTTTCATTTTGCCAGTATTGAAACAATTTTACTTCGGTTTACTTGATTCTGCTTATACAGAGCAGTCTGCAACTTTTACTCCAATAAATCTAACTAACCGCATGATGTTATGTAATACTGCAAGTTTTCTGGTTCAACTTTCAAATGTTCTCAATCCTTTACGATTGTGGAAACACGAATGCATGGATCGTACAGCTACAGCACGACTTGCAAAGGGAAACTAAAAATAAACCCTCTAAAAATAAATTACATTATCCTTACTTCCTTACACATCCTGCGTTTCAAGTTAAGTAGTAACTCCACGTTTCGTATTACTCTCCGCGCAGTGCCCCACGTACTTTATTCGCCATCTGAATGGCAAACTTTACATAATTTTACATCCTAACCGGCTAAATCTTCGTTTGCTCAATAAATTGTGCTTGTTTACTATAGTTTCCAAAATTGAATAAATATTTTACAGAGTGTATGCATTATTTTGTAAAATTTCGATACTTTAACTCGCTACTGTGTAAAAGCGAAAATAAAGCAAGACATTAAACTTTAATACATATAAGTAACACATTAATTTTTAAAGGTATATTTTTGGTGATTGCCGACTGTGTGGAGTGTGGTATAGGGCATAATAATCATCGTAGCCTTTAAGAGAGCGTTTTTCATATTCTGTAAAAGTGAATCGATTTCCTTGAATTACAAGGCTACATTTGGCCGAAAATCAACATAAAGTAAAGTTTTAAGAGGTAATTAAACCGACATTGTTATTCAAAGCTTACATAGTTGTATAATGGGTCTTATACAACTTATACTAATAAACGTACCTACCTTTCAGTATTTAACTGTTAATTGGATTATCATAATTTATGTATTTAAATGGCAGGTTGTGATTTACGGTGCAAAGGTGCGCTGTATATACTGCTTTATCTGGAAATAGTAGATTGAGCATACTTGAGTAGCTTACTTCACAAAGAAGACTGAAAATGTTTACTCTCGAAAGTCAACTTGAGCTGGAAAAGAAAGATAATGTAGTACGAGATTTGCACGAAGCTTTACGAGCAAGTCTGACTAAGGAACATTGGGAAACGTTTGAGGAGCAAAAGACAGACCGAGGTCGAGTCAAAGTTGTGCTTGAACTGAAGAAGCAGCAAATCCTGACATGTGTCGATAAGAAGGCCGCGCTGCATCCCGTAGCTAAAGACAAGTCTAAATCCATGATACTTAAAGAGGCAGGCAACAAAGCATTCGGAGCTGGAAATAACGAGTTAGCTCTTCAAACTTATTCTGAGTGTCTTGCTTGGATGCCCCACGATGGGACCAAAGGTAAAAAACATCCTCCTGTAATGCAACGTACATAACAAAATTTTCGCTTATCTGATTGCGCAGTTTTTGTGTACAATATGTGTTGATATAAAATATTTTTAGATGTTGCGGTAGTTTATGCGAACCGTTCTGCGTCTCTATTTCACTTGGAGGAATTCACCTTAGCCATTCAAGACGCCGAAATTGCGTTTAGTTTAAATTACCCTACAGAATTGCATTACAAACTTTATGAGCGAACTGGACGTTGTTGCCTCCAGCTTGGGAATAGGGCGGAAGCAACCAAACAATTTCAGTTAGCTTTACAGACACTGCAAAATGCAAAAGGATTAGATGAAAGTAAAACGTCCAAAATAAAAACCACATTGGAAAACCTGCTGAAAGCTTGTCCATCTAGTAAGGAACTTAAATCTATGTCGTTTGGAATGATTCATGTTTTTCATGTGCATGTTTTCCTTTTGCGAAAAGTAAATTACACATCAAATCCTCTGCTCTATGTTAAAATGGCTGCTTTTGTGTTGATTCGAATGATGAGTTATGCCTTTGGCCATTATATTTATTTTCTCTTGTTCTTGTACAGAAAACGCTTCAAAACTGCAGTCAGACCAGACAAATAATGGCCGATGGCTACACAGACATTGATTTTGCTTAGATTAATGAACGTTGAATGAACAGGCGATTAGTTCGCAGCTCAATTACCACATGACACATACCACTTTGATTTTGTTTCATTGGCGTATTTCTTCCATCTGCACATTTTGCAGTTTATTATTTGCATAAGCCTCTTTCCGAGAACACTTCCAACACTAAAAGCCTTACTAACACCGCCTTACATTTTCCAATGATTGCATACTTCACGTTTCCGCTTTGTGTTATTAAGTGTACCTTTATATATGTACTTACCTACGATCTGTAAGGGTACCACAGATACAGATGGGTTGGATAGTGTTCATTGTGGTTAAACAGTTGATGTGCTACAGATTCATCATCCGCCAATAGTAAACCAGAGGAAGGAACGAGTTTACCGGACTTGGCTGGTGGTCATGGGAAATATTTGCGAAATGCTTCAAACAGAGTGGCAGTCCGAAGTAATGAGGTGGAAGGCCGTTTCATAGTTGCAACCGAGGATATTCGTCCCGGGGATGTGGTTTTTGTTGAAAAAGCTTACGTCTCCACTCTGGCCCAAGAATTTTCCCATAAACAATGCAATCAATGTTTTACACAGTAAGTTTCAATCTTCATTGTACTTTCTAGTAGCAAATAGAGACCCGTACCTTGCCCTCATGTTTACAATATGCATACTAGACAGATCTAGAACAAAATTTTGTTAATTGAGCTCGAGTTCTATACTAGTACCTACTATTATATTAAAGAGGATTAGGCAGGGGAATATGACCCAGTTGCTTACTCTTTGTTAGCATAAATATATTGACAACATAATTTCTATAATTTCATACGTCTCTTCCGAATTCATTGTTATGCTTATAATTATCAAACAGAATGGTGGGTACCTAGAGTCTAGAGTATCTACTTAGTTGTTTAATTGACTCGTATTTATTTCCTTCAATATCTGATTCGGATTACAAATAACAGCGATTGTTCAGATTCTCTATTATTTGGAGATTAGCAGACGGGTTCCGAATAATTCGCTAAAACATCTCCAAAGTTTATGGTTATTACCCTGAAAACGAAAACTGATCCTAGCTATATTAGAGTTTGTGTCTTGGAGGTGTAGGTATTAGTATTTAGGTATTAGATAACAATAAGTCCTTTTCTTACCTGCGGAGGATTATTTTACTATTCTGTCAATCCAACTAGCAATAACAAGAGGTAGGAATTTCTGTGGGTGGTTGTATGTGACTTATGCTACACGTGTAGTCCACATTTATGCTAATCTTCTCTATAAACGTTGGAAATAACAATGACAAGTTATACAAGATTAGCATAAAGAAGCAAAGTTTGTGTAACACATTATGTGTTTTCTCATAGTGCTAAAACAGATTAAACTGATACGGCAAGCACTATACCTGCCCCATAGCTGCTGTAACATTTATAAGTGGAGAAAACGGTATTTATGTTAATGCACGACATAGCAAAACTCTTTAGCTTGGATATTGCGTTTCGTAAATAATAAACTGGCTATATGTTAGACTGCTTTCACTTTTGTTTCACAGGCTTCGAGCACCAGTTGTCTGCACAAATTGCATAACCGTGTCGTACTGTTCTCCAAAATGCAGAGACATTGCCTGGGCCACTCATCATCGCTACGAATGCCAAATTCTCGGCTTTCTCAACCGCTCTGGGATTTCTATCATTTGCTACATGGCTATAAGAATTCTCACTCAGGTGAAAACTCCTTTATATATTTCCTATTGATGCTATTAGTGTTAGGTATAGGTATATAAAATTTAGTTTCTCTGTATAAAGGCAAATGCTGTTGTTTACATATCCCTAGGGTCAGTAATTAAAGTACAATGACTACCAGAGGTCACATTATACTACATTTGTAAATCCACGCACAGATATGCCTGCAGTAAAAAGCATTCCTAAACATCTACGCACAGTGTTTTAAATATGCGTTTCTCTGTTCTTAGTTCTCAGTAAATTACAAAAGTTATTCAAAATGCTCTTTTTAGTTTATACACTCACAAATGGTTCCTCATTATTACGACACAGAAGTATAAAAATGCGTGAATTTGCATTCGAAAGCTGAATAACTAATTAACATCATTTTTATTTTATACGAACAAGGCACAAACGGAAACACGCGTGTATGAACTTTCAGCAGCTAAATCTGGCTTGCAGGGGAATGAATTTCATTTTTTGTTGTAGATTCACAGATTTTCATAGAGGTGTATGAAGTGAAACTGCAGCTAAGCTGTCTTAAAATTCCCTGCAGTCTTCTGACTTTCAATGTTTATGTTAAAATTTCAATATCATTAATAAGACAACTAAATAGTAAAAATTTCATAATATAGGAGAAAGCATACCTTACTAGTACATAGATTTAATATATAATTAACAATGAAGATTGTACGGAAAAAATAATGCATAATTACAGATAAAAAAACAGAAGTCTACTACAGCGCAGATTTGTACAACTTGTGATTATCTGTTTACATACTTTTCCTGTCTTCCTGATGCCATGATGTCTTCTTGTATAATTAGTTTGTTAGTTTACAGATGAGAAAGCATACGACTATAATTTTGTCTATAGGGGAATCCTGTGTCTGTGCTTTCATGGTACAATCTGGCTAATGAGACTGAAGAATTGGAGAGAAAAAATCATGAGAGTGAAGGAGAAAGTAACGGGAGCATCGTTGAAAAGAAGGTTGAGTCTAAGAAAAAGAAAGGAAACGTAAATGAAGAACGTCAACCTGAAGGAGAATATCGAACGGACCATGTTGCTCTGTTTCAACTCGTTAGTCACTCGATGAAAAGAAACACAGAAGACTATTTCCACAGAGCAGTGATGTCTTTGTATATTCTTTTTGCTTTGAAAAGAACACATCTTCTTAAGGACATAGTTGAAAAGAAAAGTAAATTGAATTGATGAACCGTTCCCTGACACTGTTCTAATGATATGTTGCACAACCTTGTATAAAATAATTCCATCTGCTCTGGCTATTTATTATGAGACACATCACAGAACAGTAAAGAGCATCCTTGTGCGTAAGGTATGTTGATAAATTATTTTTATGTTGTTACTTCTTTTAGAAGCAGAGTTAGCAGAGTCATGTAAAGGAAATAAAAAGAAAGGAACATCGCCCATAATAGAAGAAATCACAGAGGAAGTTGTTGAACAGATACTGGGAACACTTATTTTTCGTAGCTTAAAGTTTTTACAGTTTAATACACACGAAATCGCTGGATGGGATGTGGAGAAGGAAAAATCTGTGTATATAGGAGGAGGTCTCTTCCCCACTCTTGGTAAGAACGTATTATTACCTTGCTAAAATGAATTCATCCTTATGCAACATAAAAGGATCATCATACATGTGTTTATTGATTTGTTAAACATAAATATGTAACATGGAAGTTTCAATTCTTTCAGCTCTGTGCAATCATTCGTGTTCTCCATCCCTTGTCAGGTGAGTGCTTCTATACATTTAAATTGATATTTCACAATATGAACACTTTCCAACTCATTGCAAACGCATTGTATCGTAAATTTTACAAATTCACACTGTTTATTGCATAAGAGGTATGTATGGTGCACGCGCACTTGTGAAAGCCAAAGAGCTCTAACTGCGAAAGCTCTTACTTTGTGCCTAATTTTTCGTTGATAAGATATGTACACATCAACTGAAAGAATATTGTTACTAAAACTATATTTTGCTTACTGCAGACTACTGCAGAATATGCAGATTCAATGGAGTGGGTGTTTATATGGGTAGGCTCAGTTGTCAGTTATACAGGATATATACAAATTATGCGTCTTTTAACATTGTTTATGTTGCTCTCAGTAGTAGTCGTTTTTAACAGGCTTCTTTCATTTTACGGTTGTGGAAGAGAAAGAAACGTCGCATGTGAAACATTAAATTCCATTGAAGGGGTATCAGTCTAACATCACAGTTACTCCAATCCAATATTCTTCCAAGTAGAATGCACTATGATTTAATGGGGAAATATCGCACTTCATCTTTTGTGAACTTATAGGTCTCTGCTTAATCGCTGAAGGTAGGGGGTGTTGTTGAAAGATCGAATGTGGAAAAAACAAAAAGTTAAATTCAAAATACCAATCACAATTAAATGATTTACAGTAAAAAATCATTGTAAGAAACATCAAATTAAATCTTCCGTAACATAAGGGGATTGTACCTTATGTGCACATAGGTAATACTGTACCCTGTTGTCCGTAAGGTTGAAAAAGACATGCGCTATAAGTCTAAAAGTTACAAATTACATATGGGTTCACACACTATGAAATGAAATTTTCTCATGTAGTACTTCCAACAATGAGATGAAAAATGTTACAAGTGATCTACAAATAGAAGTAGACCTATGTGATATGATATTTGTGATGAAAACCACCAGTGCGTCTATGACTTGTCATTTATCTTCATGATCCCCAGTCACTGCACTGTGTCAACACCTTATACCTAACGAGTCTAACAGTAAGCATCATCATAGCTTTCAGAACTCTTTTTATTTATGATCTTATATAAGCACCTATAAGTACATGTATACCTTCATTTACCTTTTGTCATCCAATGGTTACTTTAAATCTGGTATCTTTGTGCCCTTTGTGTTTGCAAGTGATTCGAGCATAATGCTAGCATAAAATAGTCTAGTAAGCTAGAGCTGGTACCTTCTCAGTGAGTGAAATTGTATTCAATTTCTTGAAAATCTTTGGAAATAGGAAATACTATTGCATGCAAAGCAGTATTGCATGCTTCTTTGCTTTGCTCAATGTTAATAATTAACGCGTCCAATTGTGACAATTGCTATAATAATCACTAAATTCCTTGTAGTCTATCTTAATTCCTCTAATCCCAATTTCATAATGCACTGAATGAAGTGAGTCTAATTATACCTGTACGTACATTATTGTGATTGTAGTATAGAAGGGAAGATGTGAGGTGGCCGTATTCTTAGTAAGGTATTCTCCAGAGTATTCATATCTATCATCTATAAGTCTATATGTATTTTCCTCACGTTGCGTTGCTTGTTTTGTTCGAAATCCTTACGAGTACAGAATAGTTCACAAGTTTAGTTAGTTAAAAGGACAAAGCTAATTGCATTAGCGAACATTGGCAGGTACTATATCAATGACGTATATAGTCGGAGCTGAATCCATTCGCACAATTTACACGGGCGAACAAGTTACGGAAAATTATATACGGTCCAGTGTATACAACAAAATCTGAAGACGAGCGAAAGCTGGCTTTACTGGACACATATTGGTTGAACTGTCAATGTATAGCTATGCCATAGCCTGTTCTCTTCAGTGGCCTACTTTCGACGAAATTCCAAAAGACACCATGGGCTTCCGTTGCGGATTTTGTCGCAGTTTTCTGTTCAAAATGAGTAACGAGACTATGAGCTTTTTATTACGCTGCCCCAAATGCTGCCAGACAACAAACATCCTGAAAAGTCTTAAATCTCTACAAGAGACAGAAGAGAAACACAAACATGCTTTGCACTTTATGGATAAAGGACAAATGGGAACTGGATTAGAGATTCTGCTTGAATCCATTTCTCTCTTTGATGCTTTCCTTCTTCCACCCTTTACAGATTATCACCTTTCCCAAGAACTAGTGAGAAATGCCTTGTTAACCGGGGCAATAAAGTTTCGCCTTTTCATGCCATTGTGATAAAGCACGAATAGCCTCAAACAATCGTCAGTGTCCACTCAGTCCACCGTGTCAATCACAATTCTAAACCTTTTGTCAACCACACTTCACTTTCACTTCAATGTGTGCCCTGTGCTAAAAATAAGAAATAAAAAATCTCATGTCTCCCCTGTACAAAAAATCTTGCTTCAACGATCCATGGGTATATTATGCAGCTACCCTGGTCAAAATGTGCACGCGAATCGATTCGTAATTATTAATTAATCAGCTAATGTACCTATTAGAAAACTACACAGCACAGCACTATAGTAAAAACATTCTTGGCACATGTACATGTACTATGTCAGTGCATAATTTAATTGCAGAAGACATTTTGGCTCTTGTAAAAAATATCGACACAAGTATAGCACAATTACAGTAGTAGACCTTTCTATTTGTATTGGTATTGCATAGTTCGCTAATAGTTGGTGCACATAAAAGAAATTCATTGTCCATTTTAATTTCATTATTGATTTTGGTGTAAAATTTTGTTGTAGGTATTTTGTGAATGACACAGTTGTAGTTCGAGCGATTCGAATCATTAGAAGAGGAGAGCAAGTTACAGAAAACTATGGACAACAATATGCGGATGCAGACAAGGCAACGAGACAGAAGGCTTTGTGGGACGTATTTAAGTTTGAGTGTCAATGTTATGCTTGCAAACTGGATTGGCCGACAATGAAGGGAATGTCTACAGACACAATGAATTTTAGATGTTCCTTTTGTCTTCGATTTTTGGCCAAAACATCTCCAGAGTCCATGGGATTCATATTTAACTGTGGTATTTGCTCGAAGCAAACAAACATCTTGAAGAGTCTGAAGTTGTTGCATGATGGAGAAAGCAAATACAAACAAGCCATGGAGTTTATGAATAAGGGACAGATAAACACTGCGCTTGGCATTATCATTGAGATTATAGTATTATACGATACTATTTTAATTCCTCCATTTAGGGATTACCATTACACTCAGGATGCTATCAGATTTTGTTATCTCACGATGGGGAATAAAGCAAAACGTCCTGCTTACCTTGATGTCATAAAGAAGGAATAAAAGTGAATGGGATTGTCAAATCTTTATGTTTGCACAATAAAGTGTTTTACTGCGATTTATGATGGATGTTATTTACATTTTTGTGTTTCAGCTGAAAAAGCGTTTTTAAAGTGTTAACGTAAATTGTAAATATGAATGAATAAATTGTCAATTGTTCAGAAAACCATCCCAGATTAATCCACGCTATTTATTTCTTAAACAAATCAAAATACATTACACGAAACCCGCCGCTTTAAGATCGGTATAATATATTTCAATATTAAACGAGTAAATACTTATTCACAAAAAATAAATTTGTAGTAATAACCACTTGCATACGCTAATACATGCATTAATAATATTTAGAGTGTAGGTTAAGTAGTATGAAATGAATCTGTCTCAAGCAATAATTAGAACAAACATAAATATATCAATATTAGAAAACATGAATCAATTAATCTTGGATTTGCTCAACTTTACTCATTTACATCTTCTAGACTATCTGTATAATATAGTTACGCTACTATAAGCGAATATCTTTATTACTGTATCTTTATTATGTACAACATACATTTACATTACTTCTATCTGTACAATACATACTACAATTAAGTAGTAGTTATCAACCAACCTTGAGTGAGCTCTTTGATGCAACATCAGAGTACAATATATACCACTACATATATTACTAAGTGAAATCATTCTTTGAAGGAGTGTTCTTCTAGTAAATTACCAATAGGACTAAAAAGTATGAATGTATGATGTAAATAGCTATGTAAATACGCAAGTACAATACTAAGGTATAATTCATCTCGTTGGATCCAAAAAGTTACAGTTTGGAAAAGTTCGCCTAATGAAATTCGCAACTTCACTTCAACTTCGGCTCATTATTCAAATTTAATTTGCACATCTGTAGCTTACTTCATTTTGTATTGAAATTCTGTGTCTACTGTATACAGATATGATACAAGCAACCTTTTCAGAGTTTTGAAATCAAATAAAGAACTAGAAAGAGTTGAATACATTTACATTCATCTCATCAGCCAGTGAAAAACGAACTAAAGCTAAGTAAAATGTATATTATATAGGCATCTACTTACCACATTTGTATAGAAATATAATTTTGGTGTGTTGCTTCAAGGTTCTCATCGTCAATCGGTTGACTGAATGAATGCTGGAGACACGCATATTTGTTATTTGGAAATAGTAAGGGTAAATTGTGGTGCAAACAGACAAAGAAAGATAAAATGAGATGAGATTCGTGATAGACAGAAGAAAGACTACCAGACAAAAGAAGACAGTTTCCCCTAAAATAAAATGGTTCCATAGAAAGACTGACTGCAGACAAGTAAAGAATAGAAATCAAATTGACAAATAAGATTGAAATCGGAGGTTTCTGCTTTTGTTGCATCTTCGTAAGAAATATTAACTTTCATAAGTTCTTCTCTTTGCCAAGTCACCGAAAATGCTAAAAAGGGATGGAGATGATAACTACAGCGTTTGGGAAGAGTAAGGCTAATAATATTTTAGTATCAAGTTAGATGTGAAATATTTTCTCAGGTATTTTCCTGTTAGATACCGTTACACGTTCTATCTTTTCTGTATCGTCCCACAGGTTTCTTGAGAAATATTTTCTCTTCCCTATAGTCTCAATATTTGTCAAGTAAGCAGCCAAACGTATTTAAAGTGACGTTAATTAGAATCATCAGTATTCAACAATTCTTCAGATAGATGATTACCGTGTTCTTCTGTATTTTAACCATCAGATCATTACAAGATAGGAAATCACTTTTATTATTATATGGAAAAGTTTTACTTTTGAAACTATAAGTGGAATTTGTCTTATTGGTACATAAAATATTTCTGTGCAATCAACTGGAATCTTACCATAATCAAAATGAAACTGTCAAAAGTTTTTTCAGTTAGGATGAAATGGGTAAAATTTAAGCAAAGATTGGAATTGTATCGAGTTACTTTTCTACTGAGATATTTTTAGAAGATAAAGGTGGTTTAGGTATGGGACGAGAATGATTTTTATCTGTATTAGTAGATTCTTTCCTTTCTATGTTACATGTAGAAGTTGGATGATAAAGAATGGTTGATTACCCGCCTGCATAGTCTGTATAGATGTACCTTAGTACCTTCCTCCTTTCCAATCAGAGTAAGAGATGTACTAGTAGACACAATATGTTTTTACTTCGTAGCAATATTCCAACGTAGCATGCTACGCTGATTCTGTGCAAATCAAAGGATTATCCAGCAACAGCCTCCAATTACATTCATGAAGACTATGTTCACGTTTATTACAAATCTTTGATGTCAATCCATAAAATGAATATCATCTGAATATTTTTCAGTTGAAAATCATAATTAATTTGAAGTTGTATGTTCTGGTTCTAGTCTCTTCGGCATAATAAGCACAAAATTTGTTCATTACATGTTTGACTGGTAGATAGCTTTCCACTTCTTAGTTGTTTGTAAAAATGGTCTACACTCAATTCCTGTTGCGTGAGATTATTTCTTAGATAGTGAAAATGTAATTAATTTGGAAATGAAAAGTTTCGATTGCTTTTGCTAAATTTTATGAATTAATTAAAAAATAATTAATATATAGTTTGTAGGTCAGTGGTTTATGAATTGTGTTTGCAAATGTGCTATTCTTCGCTATGTAATAATGTGCGTTTGTTATCTGATCGGGTGATTTACTCCAACAAGGACTTGCTATTTTGAAGTCAATACTTCCTATTTAAAAACGTTCTGCATCGTTTCTTTGATACTACATGAGTCATGCTTAGCTGTTACATGATGAGCTTTAACAGTAACGCTATATAATCCCATTCTTATCTGTATTTACCTTTTTAGGCTAAGTAGTGGGTGAGATAAATTGAACTAGGCAAACTTCCTCTAATGGGAATGTCAGAAAAAGCTTCACGCATTTCTCACTCGTTCAAACCGTGACGTTTCTTGATGAGATTTAACGGAGAAAAACTGCCTACCACGACTCATTTGCTTGTGAGGTAAGTGAAGTGTGACAATTATTTGCTGCCTAGTTTCTCAAGTCAGGTTTATTCTGTATCATTGTGTAGATTTTGTATTGTCCGGAATCGACCCATATTGTACACAGCTATTATATAGGTATATGCAATCCGTAGCATCTGTGTAGCCGATCGGGTGGCAATTCAGATGTCCTGGCGTCCCTGGTGATAACAACTAGAAGGGTAATAGAATTTCTGGATTTTTCCTTACCATGATTTCCATTTCACGCTTATCACTTCACCCCATGCTGTTTCAATCGCTATATAAAGTGATTTTATTTTATAACATTTATTTTATACGACTGCCGTCTTCGGTTTATCATTTATCTAAGAGGTTCTATCTTTTTCATTCAAGAAACACATGCCATACACAATATTGTAAATTTGAAGGAGAAGTTGTCCTACATTCTGAGAATTGTATCAATGGGTTAACTTTTTATCGTCTGTGGGGATACTTGACACAATAGGGTAGTTACCGCAGTGCACAAATGCATTTTTGAAGATTGAGCCAAAGTTGAAGAAGATTTGGTTGAACAAAACAAAAGTTTGTTTCCTGACAATTCACTAGTGAATTTTTATTGTAGAAGTTTTCTTCAATGGAATTTCCAATGGGAAATGCGAACTGCATTTCATTTCCCTTTCATAGTGTAGTAATATTCAAGAACTTGAATACTAAAACATGCATTGAGTGCTATTTTCATATTCAAAGTTTTATGAACTTTTCTATAGCTACAGCTTTCCCAATTTTCATGCAATTTCTAAGTGCTCATCTAATTATCTAATTAACATTGCTTATTGTAATGGAGTGCGATGGAAAATGTATGTACAAAATATTATGGAAATAACTGAAACGGTTAGAATTGAATTTTAGTTTAGAATTTCAATTTTATCCTTTACATATCAGCACATCAGCTTTTTCTCATCATCATAATGAATGTAATTTAAGTATGAACTAATAAACCATTTATATAATATTACCATTCGTTAACCACATTAAGTATCCTTGAAAGGAGCAATATGCACATACAATATGATTACACAATATCATTATAGTTTTGACATAACATTGTAATTGTAGAATTATGATATGAAAGCTATAGTGTACAACAATACATTTAATAAATATAATTTATATCATATCATAACAATACTCTAGAAGATTTAAAGGGATAAGGCTAACTAATTATAATTCAAATCCCATTCACAATTCACACAACTTTCCTTTCGCAGCCACTGCAACTGTTTACATGGTACACGACTACATAATCTAAAAGATAACATTTACAGGGAGCGTCTGTAATTTATCATCTTGTCCTTACGATACACAATGATATAATAGATGTATTTGAAACTGTATAAGATACATAATAAGTACAACACATGAATAAAAACTTTTCAAATGACAACATCACGACAAGTCAAATATGTTTTACACCACAGATTGAGATTCAGCGTTCGAAAATTTTGAGTGTGTATTTAGTAAAACAGTAGTACGATACGTATTGTGTACATAGAAGTTCAGTTTTTACAGGTTTACACATTACTTCAACAACCATTCGTATTCCAGAGGTTAGACTTCGTAGTAATTCTTCAACCTCCCTGTTTCTTTTCACT
Source organism: Pogonognathellus flavescens (assembly GCA_019776165.1). Lineage (NCBI taxonomy): Eukaryota > Metazoa > Arthropoda > Collembola > Entomobryomorpha > Tomoceridae > Pogonognathellus > Pogonognathellus flavescens. Next base: position 24,366 of record JABASD010002022.1, read on the forward strand.
CGGGTTTTATTGCATAAGATTTAATATATAGAGGTACATGTACTTATATACAACTAGTAATTATAGAAGATCATATTAATCAACGCATACTCTCTCTTTCTGTCTCTATTTAGATACACATACATATTTTATACTCACTTACATTGGCACAGATAATAAATACACAAATGCAAACAAGTTTTAATACAAACCCATCATTTCATTAGAGTTACAGTACACTACTACTTTCAACAGAAATATAGCACTTTGGATGTACAAATGAGTTTTTTGTGAATTTCTCTTAAGAAAATTAAAAATTACACAAGAATCGGTACGTGGTACACAAACTCAGTTACAAATGTCCTTTGCGTAAAAGAGGAAATGAAATTATTCGTTTAAAATGCATAATGTCTTTATCCTTACTAAACACGGATTATTTTCACGTTATTATTAAGTATTCTTATGCATTATTACAGTATAGTATTGCATGCGGATGATTATAGCTTAACTTGTACTACATTGCTACAAATATTTCGGGAAGTAGAGATACTATCTTATCTAACATGTATGTACTTGCATTTAGTATTCTAATGGACTAGAGAAGACTAGAAGATTTCAGATTGCTAGTAGTATAGTTGTTGTGTGTATCTTCATGGTATTCCTACGGGTTTACAAAGCTACAGGGTTTAGAACAGTTTTATGTATGTTGCTATGTCTAAATGTGTGTAAGATTCGCTTGTACGCTGGCATGATATATATTTAACGGTTTTTACAGATACAGACAGACAGGTGATATTGTTGTTACAGTTTGTGAGTTAGGTAATAATTAATATTAGGTTTATACATGTCTTACCATATAGTAAAACATTATATTATGCGTAAGACTGCCAATAACATTCGAAATACGAGTTAGTAATAATTTCAGTGAATATGCTTTTAAGCTGGAGATGAGTATGTATATTTTTGGTGAGTAGCCTGTAGCTTTGTATTGTGTAGCTTGGCGTGTGCTTTATTCCGCTTTTTAAGATCCGTCTCTTTATGTTTTTCAATTCTACAGTAGGTATCTATAAATTCCAATAGCTTCAAGATATTAAGTTGTGGGTGAACCAGATTCTTTGTTCAGAGATTATATTTTATTATGTGTTGAGTTAAACATAACAACGTAACTTATTTGCAACAAAATCTGAACGGCTATATTTGGAAAGCACACGGGAAGCTACAACAAAGTTCAAGATTTATCATAATATGATAAACCCACATTTTGTTGCTTTTTACATTCTTCACGAATTATTCCCAGAAAACTTTCTCTCTTTTGTTGCGAATTCACATTACTTTCATTCACAAAGTGGTATTATTTTAACCAGACTGAAAACCACTGACGAAGTTCACGCTTGTGTGCCTACTGGTTGGTTTGCTAACGAGAAGCATGAGAGAATTGACGGAAATAATGTTCTGCGTTAAAGAAAGAGAGGAAGGAGATGAAAAATCTCGTTACAGGTTATCTTATTGTGTGCAAGTGCGGATTTATAGAACACATATATTTTACAACATATATTGAGTTGAGTAGGGACTATAGGGACATTGTTTCCTGCTAAACTGAGCGCGTTAAATAATCCAGGTTAGTAGCAAAGTCCACAGAGAGCATGCAATCTAGACTTTTTAATTATTAGCTGTCTGTCATATTTATTAAGGATAGCTTGAAACAGGATTTTGTATTTTAGAGTTAGTAATGTAATTTGTAATGTATGTAGTATGTAGTTATTTATTTAGTTAGATAATGTTTGTTTTGAATGTTTATCTTGGAATTAGTATATGTGCTCACTCATCCGGATTTTGTTTGGACAAAGCGAGAAGGATCATGGTTAGCTCTTTTTTGTTTATTTTTCCATCTCGGTTGAAATCGCATCCCCGCAGAATTGTCTCTTCGAAATCTTGGAGATCTTGTGCGTCGTAGTCCTGTGGTTAATGTAAAACATTGTAATGTACTGCCTAAATTTAAAACTCTCTTCGCTTAACAAAGAAAAGCATTTTTAGTGCATGTCTGTAATAGTAAAATTATGTACTAGGTACTCATTGTAAGATTACTTTTAGGTTCAATTCAAAAATCTTTGGGAAACAATGGAAAGATGTACATTTGCATAAAAGAAACATTATGAAAAAATATATAGAATTCTCTAGGTTATAGCTTCAATTACTCTTTGAGATTACTATGCAAAGAGATTCATTATAATATTCCTTCACAAATTGTAATTAAACAAATGAGTAAAATAAATGAAATACTCGCAGATGTCTCTCTGCCTTTGGAAAAGACCTACTACAGAATTGCAATGTAATTTTTGCTAATGGTAGCCGAATTGTTGACTACAGGCGACTAATTTATTGGAAATGAAACGTTGGAACAAACCTTTTTAGCTAATTCAAGCAAATCCTTGAGGAATCCTCGCAGTTCTTCATTTTCTATCGATCCATTATTATCCTGCATGTGCCACAAAAACAAGTACATGTATTAAGCATGACATTTTAATTCTCAAGTGACAGAAACACTCGCGTATGTAATTTTCTCGCAAATGAAACTACATTCCTGCACTACTTAAGCAAATTACTACAGCCATATTGTAAAGTTACAACTGTAGAAATATCTGTAAATTAGAGTATCCTATAGAAATCTACAAGAATAAGAGCAACATACTCGGTCGTACAACGCGAAGACTCTTTCGATGTCGTCCTTTGTCAGCTTCGTAGCACCCTGAATAAATAAAACACATTTTTCATACGGTTCGTCTCAATAAAGGAAGCAGTGAAAACGTAATGAGATAAAGTGTAAAACTGGGTTGCTTCAATTCAACCAATTTGAATTATTTACGTGTGTGAGTGTTCTATAACTACATAGCAGACTATGAAGTTGTCAGATTGTGTTGTATATGCAGCTACGTCTAACTAGAAAGATCTACCACAAAAGTCATTCATTGAATCCAATTACTTGTACGCTGATCTATATCTAAGCTGCATGACAGATTCTTACAAGCCTTCCATTGACGCTATTCCCAAATTCCCAACTTTACTTCTACTCATCCTTTACACAGCAGGGAGTAGATTACCTTGACCAGGCAGATTAATGCATACCCAACAGTGAATCTCTAAAATCTCTATGGTATAATTTATAATAGGATGCACACGGAACACAGTTAATAGCATAATACGCTATGTAATTGTGACAAGTAGAAGTATGCGGAAACATAAGTCATGTGGTATTTATACGTAATTCATTCTAAGAGAAATTCTACTTTTTTCCAAAGCATTCGCTCTTGCATAACAATTTTTTCAAGTTTATCCAAACGCGAATTTCTTTCAAATGATTCTACGAATGTGCATTGCATATCTATGGCCAATCCAATATTGTACAAATACATAAGAAGAAATCGAATGTGTAACTAATCGATTTTTACCAGCAATATGCAAAATACTCATTAAGAAAATTGCTTTTAGTATGTACATATTTTTTAATCAATAGTGTTTCAATCGAGTGTTAGTAGTACTTCATTTTCATTACTATGAGCCTGCTATACATCTACAAAGGCGAATCAGCTCGCAAATAGTTAAATAGAAATAGAGTGCAAAATTATTTCTACCGATTGTGACAGTTAGAAAGAGTAAGTGTATATTCACATGCCCTTAATTTCTTAGCAGTCATTCAATAACTCAGAGTTGAGAGAAACAAGTACGAAAAATTATGCTACTATTATTTATATTGTCATAAAGTGTAATTCAGTTAGTAATTGTAGATTAGAATTTCATTCAGCTTTAATAACATGACCAAATACTAATATTAGTTAAATTTATACCTGTAAAGTATTGTCCGTGCAATAATAATTTTTTAAAACCTAAGATGTCCATAATTGGCTCTGATAGTCACAACGAATGATTGTAGACGAACGAATAACTATGCTATCTGTATAAGTATATTATCCTTTAAATAACTATTTAATTCAAGCACAAAAATATTCATACGGAATTACGTACTCAATAATGCAATAAAATCGGTTTTTACGGAATATGAAATGGTTTCTAAATTAATTAAACACCCTCGTCTTTTGATTCTCAAAATCTGCCTTGTGATCGTATTGTAGCATAAGTGGGCAGCCTTAACCCTTTGAAATTGTCAGTGGTATTTTGTAGGATTCAAATTTTTTATCCTAATTCGTATACTATACTATAACACATTGGTACATATACCTACTAATCATTATGCAGAATAGTTCCTGCAAGTTAAATTTGTGCAATTTCTTTATATAGATATTATATGCATATGTATTTTGTACGCTTCATATTACTAATAGCAATCGCAATGACAATATGAATACAAAATGCATATGCGGCCGTAACAACAGTTCGTGGATGGATGAATCTGGCTAATCTGACACATTATAATTAGTAGCCTATACAAGATGGATTATGAATTCAGGAGAGACCAACTCCATACGTCACATCGCATTATGTAATCCTACTACTAGTTCAGCTTACAAGACTGTGTTTAGTTATGTGGCAGCTACTTAGTTATTTATCTCAAAATGTCATTTGACGTATTTAATTTCATGCAAGTGTAAGTGAAATAGCCAACTTGAAACGGGACAAGAAATACGTCATCGATGTTACGTAACGTATGTCACATCCATCAAATTGCATTCGTCATATACATAAATCGTATCAGAATTTGATTGGTCATAAGAATACTGCAGTAAATATTAAATTGAAATTCTTACACACGCAGTAATTTGCTTTTACTAGACCTGGCTTCATAATATGGTAATGTATATTACACTTTGACTATAACATAAATCAACTTTCGTAACTGAAAGTACAAGTCGACATAAGTCAAATACATTTTATATTATTATCCTATTACTGTTACTACACGAATTTATGTAAGTACATTTATATACACTCTTGTGTATAGTATGTGGCGTGCTTAATTTTATTGCATTATGAGACATGCCATGCTTACTCAAAGTGACAGCATGTATGGTAGAATAGAAATAGAAGTGGCGTTTTTGAATAATTAAATACATACACAATACGAAGCATAATATGCTATACTCTATCGTACATACAATTACAAGTTGTACTTGGCAAAAGTAGTACTACCATAAGAAATAAGAAAATATACATATAGGTAGGTACACACTTCCATAATATTGTCATGTAAGTTTTCATACTAGATTGGATTTCCTTTAATGCTACCATAATACAGCTTTTATGGATCCTAGCTTTCGGTAGAAAAACCATTGAATTGTTGTAAATACTTTGACATAAGTACTTGTATGTGTAATATGAAATTTATGATACATGTCATTTAGATGTGTAAGTACGCAGAAGTCCCAGCTTACCAATACTTAACATGACTTGACTTGACATGACAAGGATTAGAGTCGTTAACCCTTCAGAAGACTATTATATAATGATACTAGTCATCGTCTTTCCTTCCAGTAGTCCCGGAAAGGATTTTAAGCATAATTTGATAAGAAATATTTTACTAAAGACATTCTGTCAGAAGATTCTAAGTTCTAAAAGTACTCTGCATTTCTGGAGAGTCCTTGACAAGAAAAGTTTCCTACTCTCAATATATACGCAATGTATCAGGTAGCATTACTTATTTCATTTTGAACTAAGGAAACGAAATGAGTTCAAGAGATCATTAATTTTTTTATCGCTATCGCTATTGATTACCATTACTCTTAAGTATATGTACTCACAGCGAAGTTTTTACTTTCGCCTGGTATGGCACAGCTAAGTACAGACAAACTTCCATTTCTCACAATCAGTTAGGAAGACCAAGACCAGTCGTCGACTGTGATGTATAATGCACTTATGTGCCTATCGTATGTTCAATAATGATGAAATACTACTTGAGACTGACTATATACACTACTAATATTGTAGTACATCTACGAGAACATGCTTGTTTGCAATAGTCTACCAATAAAATCGCTTTAAGTGCCATCAAGCTGCTTCCAGCCGAATTTAAGTGCAGTTTTATGCCTCTTGTTTAAACTTATAATCATTGCTTAGGGAAATCTATACTGAAGGAAAAGCCAGACAAGACGACTCATCTACTAATAATAAGAGTAACATAAGTCTTAGCGATATACTTTAATACTGGTGCTGACTTGCTCTTTTTTTCTCTGTTATACATGAGAAGACTGGCAGAAACGAAAATCAACACACACTTGCTTGGTAGTAAAACATGAAATATGATACACATAAACGATATATAATTACAGCAGCGCTCTCTTATCTATTTCACTTTGATCAAATGTATTCACTGAACTCCGGGGTTGACTACTGTATAGAAGTACTACAGACATATATATGGACTTTGGGCTATCAGCAACATTTTTACATTCTTTAATTCCCCCTATAGAAACATACGTTCATAAAACTATCGTGTATAAAAGATGATTGTAATGTTGTCCTTAGAAAAGGTTAACAGAATGATGAGACGTAAAATCTTATATGACATAACATTTAAGTCGTATTTTCTCAACACGTGCCTATAACAAAGCGTTTTCTATGGGAAGATCCTAGATTCATGTCTTGCTAGCTTTTTGCCCATGAACATACTTAACGATTCCGTAGCTTTTTATGACTCTCGCATCTTATTTTGCATCTTCTATTGCAAAATATCTTTTCAGACATTTTACAATCCCAAGTCTTTGATGTTTCATAAAAGATTGTCTGGGGAATTTCTTTTAGAAACAATTTTTCAAGGTCATAATGTTTTTAGGAAATCCCT
>JABASD010002023.1:0-31121 GCA_019776165.1 Pogonognathellus flavescens
ACTTCTGACTTTTTGTAGTGAGAATTGAGATAAAAAACATTGGCCATCCAGGTAGTTCCAATCCGACCGGGATCGTTTTTGCCTTAGGTTAACGTGTAGCTTCAGTACTAACTGTTGTTTCACTTTAGAAAGAGACAAGTGTTGTTGCCTGCTGTCGACATTCAGGTACTACACCGACAGATCAAGTCGTTGTCTATTATTTCAAAAATGGAAAGACCAAATTGAGACAGGTGAGAAATATTTCATTTGCAAAGAAACTACCTTACCTAACTAAAGTATAGAATACTAATCATGTGTATTGTATTGAATTTTGTATGGATGTAAAGGCTTTGGCCATATCGTCCTGAATAAAGACTATCTATCTAACTAAAGTATAGATTCAAAAGGAATTTTGTTAACTTTCTAGGAAAAAAGTGATTATATACTCGCCCCTGATGCTAAATATGAAGATGGAAAGCTCATGTGTACATTTCAGCGACAACCAAGTTCTACTGTGGAAAGTAATGTGTTTAACTTGGATCTCAAAAATGAATACAAACTTTTAATTGCAAGGGGAGGTACTGAAAAAAATGGTAAGTGCACTTTTCACTTGTTATTTATAAATTGTTCGGAAAAATATTTTGATTTGAGAGTCGCATCTTTTCTGTAAATTAAAATGGGATATTTGAACTTGTAGAAAATGACCTCTGTGATGTGATAAAACACGCGGATCCAACCAGCAAGCGTCTGTCAGCCAAAAAATACGACTTCTCACAAGCAAAAGGCAATAATACTGCTGAGAATTTTTCAGTCCGTGCAACCGAATCGAAATTCCTCCTAGCTGTCGCCGCTACCTTTACTTTTTTCAAATTGCACATGCAATGAGTTGAGCAGCAATTTGATCTGAGGAAACGGGAAATCAGAAAGTACGCAGATAATCTTTTTTAAGTTTGGAAAACCTGGGTACATGCCATGCAAAAATCCAATTACATTTTACTCACAATACTAGCAAATACTTATTGTTAGTGTCAATTTATTCACAATTTTAATTATTTAAAATTACCGTAATTTTATGAAAATGTCAAATCATTTGGTATTCGATCATGCAGTTAATGATGGTTCAATAAAATGAATTGATTTCTCTACTTGCATTGCTATTCAATGTTAACTTTCGTCTTTACGATTCATGTGTATAGTAAACGTAAAAACATACATACGGTCCAGCGATTCTAGCATCATTTACTTTACTGTATTGCTGTTCACTATGTTCGCTTAATTGAGTGATTGAGTCGAACAAAACTATTTATTATTATGACTCCTAAACATGACTATTACGAAAATTGCGATTTATAAATTGATTATTCAACTGACTATATTATTTCTAACTGAATCATACAGATATTATTGTACTAGTACAGAAATAGATCATCAATATTATGCATTTCATATTTCATTTTTTACTCATTCACTTGTGTGAACTTTAACCAGGTGTATGTAAATAAAATCATATCTCGTATGTACAGGAAGATTTTTCTCCTTGTAGGTGAATGTACTTTAGCTAAATCTACATTATTCTGTACATAGACGGAAGTACTCATTACCCACTGACAGGAGTAGGAAGTTCAGGAAGTAGCATGACAACAACGATTAGCCATGTCAAAACTACTACTTACTAGACTTACTTATGTTGTTATTAACTTTCATGTGTATGGAATAAAACGTTGTAATCTAATTCTACACTGGTTTGGAAATTGATAATGTTGTGATGTGAATATAAGAGCAGCTATGTTAAGATATCCTGAATATGTTCTTGCAATTGTGCTGCTTTGTTTTCTTGGTTTGCTCCAATTGTCCACATCAGTTGTAAGTCAAAATCTATAAAAATTATAGTCATATCGTAGCTATTTGATTCATGTTCTGTATTCCTTTGCATTTTTATCATTTTATTATCATAGACCTTTCAAGAAATGTATGCAGATTGTCATGATGATTACACATGTCTCATGTATCCGGAACCCTGCCACAAACCTAAAAATTGTGATTTGATTGTGATAATAAAGAAGTTAGGCAGTAAATACAATTTTAGACTGCTGGGGAAAGGACCATACTATGTAGCCGTAGGAATGTCAGCAGACAGAGCTATGGTATAGAATATTCCATACGAATATAATACTATTACCCTTGTATAGTATAAAGTATACAGATATGTGCAATTTATCTTTGAGGGTCAAAAACATTGTTTATTGATTTTGACCTACGTTTTTACAAATTGCAGGGGCATGATGCAGTTGTATTTTGTACAGAAGAATTAGTGGGTACAGCCATAAATCCAGGAGGACATAATATGACGAGAATATTGGTATTTCACATAACATTTTAAATCCTCTAATATGTTTTACGATTTACAAACAAACGTACACAAAATTATTTCGGCCCTGACACGGTAATGTAAGTTTAGTACATACAATATGTCCCCGTTTTTTATCACTCCTTAGAACTGGGATCCAGACATTGAAAATGTGGATATGAGAGTTGAAAATGGAAGAGTGATTTGTCAGTTTGATGCACCAACGAGTTTTGTGGTTGGTGCACTGCAAATGAATTTAGAAACTCCATTTTATCTTTTGATGGCAACTGGTACCAGACATTATCCACCTGTTCAACTCGGTACATACTTAATAGTAAAAATGTATTACCATTCTTCCTGCTTCATTCTCATTCATAGTAATTGTGTGATATATACCAACAAGTTTCTTTATATTCCAGTTCCCTTTGCTCCGCATACAATTAAACTGACGTCCAGAAAAGCTGTAGTTTCAACTTCTTCTGCTAAGGTATTAAATACTTAACAATATTTAAGTGTAGTAAAACTATTATTTACTAGCTATTGCTAAAAAATAATTTTATAACACAAATTTTAGTTTCAGGAAGAAACGGGTGGTTATTCTGGAGATCGTGATACAGAAAATGGTTATGATAATGATAAGGGTAATAGAAATAAGGAAAATGATTCATCAGCTTTAATGCATGCAGATAGCATAGTATTATGGATATCGGCCTTTTGCCTATTATTTAACAGTATATCTATGCAATCTCATATTGTATGCATCCATTAAGGTCATTAATTCTAGCTGAGATTATAATATATTATATAATATACAAACATTTAATATAATATAGTGTTATCATATTCGTGACTATCGTGACCCTATTTGATACTAACGATATGAGTAACTGTCATTTCAACTGAGGTTTACAGCATGCGTCACAAGTCAATAAAAAGATGTGTATTTATTTTTAGTTTCAAAATATGCTGTATTTAATTTATCAATTACCTACTATGTATGTAGATTGATTTAGATTTATTTAGACAATAAGGACACAACGGATTTGTATGCATTGAGGCGTCCGTGGCCATAAGCGTTGTTAGGGTAGGTTGTATCCGGAATGCCACCACAGTTTGTTCCTGGTGGTGTTAATTCATTTGTGTCAGCGCCAGCAAATAAAGCAGATTTCATCTCTTCATAAGAAAGTTGTCTCAATGCCATGAGGAGAGCTGCAGTTCCTGCAGCGTGAGGACAAGCCATACTGCTTCCAGACAAAGTGGCATAAGCTGTGTCACTGGTACCATAAGCTGAATATATTTCACGACCCGGGCCAGATATTTCAGGTTTGATGACTTGTTGACCTCCTTGGGTAACAGGGCCACGACCTGAAGATACTACTAGAGAATCATTTTGAGATGTTGTTCCAACCGCAATTACATTCTGATCTGCAGGAGAGCCAGCAGTTCCACTAATTCAGATCAAAATACAATACGAATTCTTTATCTGGGTACAACACTTACTATTAATATATGAGTGGACATACTCTTATATGTAAAAAGTAATTAAAAAATGGGTCATCAGTACCATGCAGGTCCAGAATTGCCAACGGAGAAAAAAGGAATAATTCCAGCAGCAACCCAAGCTTCTGTGACTCTGTTGAACCATGTTGATCCACTACCACCTCCCCAACTGTTGGAAACCAAGTGAGGAGCTTGCGTACAGTTAGGAGAACTTCCATCCGGGAGTGTCGGACACAACATGAATTCTCCGCACTCAATTAATTGATTGCTATTACAACTTACAACGCCACAACCTTTGCAAGCAATCCATTTAGCTTCTGGAGCAACTCCGATTCCATTTGCTCCAACCATAATTCCCATTGTATGAGTTCCATGTCCACCGTCATCGTATGGGGTTTGTTCATCGTTAACAGGATCCCTCCAACCGTACAAAGAGCGATGATTATCCCGAAGATCTTGATGGGTTCCACGGACGCCTGTGTCAATATTTCCAACTACAGCTCCTTCACCCGATGTTCCTCCAGCTAGACTCCAAACTTGATCAGCTTGGATCTTCGCAATTCCCCATTGAGTTTCTCGAGGAGAATTTGATTTTTCTTCAACAATTTTAATTTCTGATGGTATATCTAATTGGACAACTGTTTCCTGGAATATTTCTGCCACCTCTGGTAAAGTAGCAAGGTCTTGAATGAGAGATAAAGACGCTTTGGGTATGAAAATTTGATTGGAAATCCAGAAACTTTTGAAGTTGATAAAGTTTTGCTGTAAAAATTGAATGACAGACTTTTGGGACGTTTCGGCATGTGTTTTTAAAACTCTAGCTACAGTATTAAGTCGGTCGGCTCGAGAAGAGAATTTTGATTTTCCGATGCTTTTCAACAAATGCTCTGTTCCTTCGTTCATATTTATCAAAATATTTACACTCTTCCCACTCCGAAGCAAAGGAACGAGTTTAGAATCAATTTTTGAAAATTGGGGATTGCAATTTCCACTTTTTAGGAATAAACAAAACAACGCTATGAAAATAAGTTTCATGATGTTTGTTTTTTGAAATGAAGTATAAATGTAATAATGCAATAAATAACTGTTGATTGCAGCTATTCGATTAATAATTTACTTTTCCTTGTGATTGTATGACAATAATACGATCTGTTGTAGTTAACGAATCATTTAAAAAGAGTTGAAAACACTTATGCATGAAAATTCATTATCTATATACATTGATAAGGGTCCTTGTGTATTTTACTGTGTATAGGTATTAAAAAATAGTTATGATAACATACTAATTTGACATTGCCAACTTTGATTAAAATTAAGCTTCATTCTCAAGTATTAAAAATCATCTCGTGTAACAAAACAAAGTACTATAGGTGACAACAACTTTCCTATTTATAAAATTGACACATTTACCTATGTATAGGTAGTGGTTGTAGGCTATAGGTACTATATATTTTATACCACCACCACCAATAATTTACAGTGTTGTATATTCATCAAAAATTATGCAAATGGAAAGCAGTTTTTTGTTAATTTACTAATTATAAACTACCGTATCTATCAGAATAACCGCATAAGTGGGACCGTATGTAACGCAGTATAAATATCGATACTTATTATCGTTACATACGGTCCCACTTAGCCGTCTAAGTGGGACCGTATGTAACGCAGTAATGATTCGCTTTGTAACCTAGGCAACTAATAATAAGTATCGATATTTATACTGAGTTACATACGGTCCCACTTATGCGGTTATTCTGATAGATACGGTATTACACTTTAGTTTCTCCTTTACAAATTAATGATCACTTTTATTATAAATAATTTACTTTTTAATTACAATTAAAAGGTTATTCCGAGGCAGATTACTACATATTAGGCTAGGACGACTATAAAGGTTAAAGTTTGTGTATTATTACCGGACTAATTTTTTGCAAAAATAAAATAGGCAAAACTCCCGTTTATGGCAGTTGGGAGTTGGGACTATCCGTATATCATATTTTCAACAAATACTCTGTGTAAAATATAATTGTTAACAGTTAAGTGTAGACCTAAGATAGATCACTCTCCGATAAAATTAGCGTAGTGTAAGCGTATACAACACATGTTCCGTTGCAAGTTCACTACTCAAGTGGTTTTAAGTTTACTATATTGTGGTATTAATTAATTTAATTATTTTTAAACTTTTGTTTATTGTAGATAACGGGGATTTCGTTGCAACATCGGTATCCGGAAGTGGAAAAGCAAAATCTGTTCATCGGAGAAATAAATCGAACTGTCATGAAAGTCATAGTCATGATAGTCAACGCCCTCGTCCACCCAGAATAAGTTGTCCACATTGTGGCGTAATGGTTGCAACTACTTGGGTTTTGAAACGGCATATTCGTCGAATTCACACTAAAGAAGCACAAAACTTTCAATGTGCATTATGTCGAAAGCAATATTCTTCACAAGATCACCTTAGTCGACATATTGGTAAATGCAACTCTAGACAGCTTAATCAAATAGCTAATAATTTTGATGCTAATAATGTTAAAAAGCAGGAACATCATGTTGTGAGCCCATCGCCTTAGTAATAGTCATTTTAAATGTGTTCAAGTTTTGTTAATTTAAGTGTTAACTTATTTTATGTATGTGACCTACCCTGTATTAGTATTATTCAATAAAATGTGTGTAACATCATATTTTATATTATAATCTTTCCAGATTTGTCCTTCATTTTCATCTGTCTGTTATTTACAAAGATTAATTTACTGTAATCTGTAATCAATCAACCATAAGTACAGGATCAGCTAACAGTTTCTGACATTTAATTCACAATGTCAAATCGAACAAATCGAAAGATAGGCTCAATGAGGAAAAATAACGTAGGAGAAGTCTATGAAAAAGATCATGAGCGTATGTGTTCACCCCCAGTCATGTTTGTCGACTTAAAAAAAGAGTATAGTCGGTTTTGCAAATTATATTCCAGTGAGCCACTGGATATTGTGGCCACTCCTCTAGAAAGGGCCAGCTACGAAAGAGATTCTATTACTGTGGATCTGAAAGGCCGAGGTCTTCGTGGAGTGGATTGCATCGCTCTCGGAAAAATATTCGCTACGGAAACTCCTATCAGTCATTTGAACCTGAGCGATTGCCTTTTAATGCCTCAAGGATTTGAAGCTCTAATGGATGGAATTTGTAAAAATTCTAAACTTAAAATTTTGGAGTTGAGGGGAAATAATATATCGTCCAACATGGTGGTAGCGTTGGGGAAACTTTTAAGGCAAAATAGTACTTTGAACCACCTTCTTTTGGAGTGGAATTGCTTGGGAACTTCTAGAGAATGTTTTCGCGTATTTTCCGAAGGGCTATCTGCCAACACCGGACTTGAAATTCTGGATCTTAGAAACAATCAAATTGATGCGGATTGTTGCTTAGAATTAGCTGCTGGCTTAAAGCACAACAAAACCTTGCAAGAGATAGATCTTCGCTGGAATTCTATCGGACTGATTGGGGCTAAAGGGATTTGGAGTGCTTTGAGAACGAATCTCACTCTCAACAAGATATCTCTGTGTGGAAATTTTATTCCAGAGGATATTGTTAACTACATCGAGCAATGCCTTAGTGAAAGAAAAGAGAGAGATGCCATAATTGAAAATACAAGCAAAGTGACTTCAATCCTCAGTCAAAAGTTGTTAACGAAGGAAATCGAGTACGAAAATGAGCTTCGTTCAATGGTGACCATTTTCAGCGAAGAGGAAGCTGGGTTGAGAAAGGCAATTATAAGAGGTCAAGAGGATATTAAAGAACTACAGGTTTGTATTTTGGAAAAAGCAAATGAAAATGAAGCTTTAGTTGAGCAAGTGAACGAGTTGAAATATTCCTTGCAAGAAGCTCTAGAAAGAGAGGAAACTTTCCGACAAGGAATGAAACTGAAAAACATGGAGACGGAAGGTACAAAAGAATCCTTAAAGTTAGAAATCAATGCTGTTCGTCAAGCATATGAGGCTAAGATGGGCATGCTAAATGATGAAGTACAAATGAAAATGAACGAATTGCAAGTAATGATGACACATGCGAAGGATCTTGAAATACAATTAAGCGACAAGACTCTCATGATTGAACACTTAAATGATCTCATTGAAAAAATGAAGCAAAATTCAATCAAATCGGAAAGCTTTTTTGAAGAAAGAATTCATGCGGAAAAAGAAAAATGGGCCAGTTGGAAATCCGAGGTTGAAACAGCAGAAAGGGCAGAAATCGTTATGCTCGAGAAACAAATTAAAGATATTCATCAGAGTATGATGGATCATATTCGTGTAGTGGAAAAAGGTAAAACCGAAGCTGAAGATGAAATTCGAAAACTGAAGTTGAATTTAATTACTGTTAGAGCGGAAGCAGAAGAAAATCTGTTGAAATTGCGAAAGTCATTAAAAGAGGAGAATGATGCTCTCGTGGAAGGATATGTAACCAAAATTAAAACTCTGAAAGACAATAATGACAAACTCGAAGCAGAATTGAGAAAACATGAAAATCAATTAAGGAAATTGGAGGGTGACAACGACAGTAACACGAGAGAAATAGAAAATCTTCGCACTCACAATTCAACAATGATTCAAGAGTTGTGTGAGAAAGATACGGCTAATCAATCTGCTCTGATTCGAGCTCATAATGAAGCCAAAGAAAGGGTTGAACAGCTAAAAAAAGAGCAGGAGATTAATGAAGCATTAAGAATGGAAATTTTAGATATGCAGGAACAACTTGCGACGCTGACAATTAAACACTCAAGAGAGATCACAGAAAAACTCGCAGAAGTACAAAGGTGGAAAGTGCAGATAGAACGAAAAGACAGTGAGCTGGCTCGTCTCAAGTAAGTTGGTTTGGCTTCACTTCATGATGTACTCTAATTATTGACCCCTTGCTCTTACAATAACTCTACACGCTAACACTATCGTGTATTACTACTACTAGTACTGTTTCGCACATTTAATTGTGATTTAATGTTGCTCTTCACGTACTTACACATATATGCGTCATTATTAAGTTCTGCTGGGTTATAATCCATGTTTAAATATTACAGGCAGGATGATGTGAAGCGTGCAACGCTTCTTCAAGATGCATTCCTGAGTTACATGCAGTCTACAGCCCAAGCTACTGGCATTCCACTCACTCCATTGTCAAATTCAGAAGAGGCTTTTAAGGGAATACTACCGCATGAATCTGGACAGTCGCCAAATGAAGAGCAAGATAAACATATCTCAAAACAGTCTTAAATCACTTTTTTCTAATTCTCAACTTGATGTTTATTCGGTGCAGTAGAAGTCGTTTCTACTACTTGTGATTAAGTATCTACTTGTACTGTATTTCTAATTAAACATGTAAACTCTTATATAATCCTAACGAATGTACCTACTATTTATTTATGTATAGTAAATGTGTAATACTAGTATAATGCAATCAATTTTTCAATAGAAATATTTACTACATCATGTTCTTGTATTATAGTAGCGGTAGCACCCATGATATCTATCTTTGCACAGAAGTGTTAAAGTAGAATTTACAAACTCATAATACGCTTCAACGGATTCAAAAATGCAAAGCAATAATGTACATTACATAAACATCGTTACTACATTTAATTTTTCTAGCTTGATGAACAATAATCATCATAGGGATAACACTGATAACAGCACCATTAATTATCCGAAAAGATTGTGCTGGTGTATTATGTGTTGAAAAAATGAAACCCTAATATAAAAACTATGAGTACAGTTGTTGAAATGTCAAAAATACCAAAACTGAGAGATTTATAGCTCAAATTGATCTGTAGTATATTATGTTAAATATTTATTTTCCTACACTAATATTTAATACTAATAGCACTGAAATAAAATAACATTTCATTTGCAAGGTTGAAATCTGGAAACAAAGAAATCTGGGACTGGTCCGATAAGACAAGACACAGCAGACTATTTTAGTGTAAAAATATATTACGCTTACATATAACCAATCCTCATTTGCATTGTGTTGAATCTGAGTGCACGAAACGAGTAAATTGAGTGTGATAGTGTGACATTATACACTTCGAGGATTACGAAGTTACTGATTCGATAAACTACTTGTCACGAAATGCCATCTCTAAGTAAGAAACTGGTTATTCCTATGTTTCATGGCTATTCATCTTCAGGAAACAATGAGAATCGTCAACTTACCAGCTCATCTGTGTCATTAAACGATAGTGAAATTGTTAGCTAACAAATGAAATGAAAACAAACACAAAAGAAATATTATGTGTTACAAATTCGTCATATGTACTTCCATTACACGAGACTGATGAATGAGACTGTACTGCGTATAGAGCGTAGTAATTTTCTTATTTATTGGTCTGCGGAGGTGATTTAATATTTTTATTATCTATATCTGCCTTCAACTAACCTACCACCTACGATAATACTTGGTAATACTGTAATACCTAGTAGATATGTAGTGCTTACTACTTAGTACTCGCAGTTAAGGAGCATTCTCGTAATATACAAATGAAAATGTACACTGCTTACAATTCAAGTAATATGAATAAAATTATTATACCTTTGCTCATCGTTGATGTAACTTTACTGCAATTATTATGTCCGTAGTAATGCGTTTTCCTTATAACCTGACCATCTTTTGCGTACCAGCGAAATAATTTTTTATAGCGCTATACAGGCCAAAGGCAAATTAATTAGAATAGTAAATGTATATATTTTCTGTACTTCAGCAGACAACTTTCATGAAACAATAATGCAACACTCACTGTGTACTAGCTAGACACCCAAGATAGGATACCCTATCTTGGGTGTCTAGGTACTAGACATTAGGCAGTTGGAACCGGTCAAGCTAAACTTAACTGAAAAACAAATTTTCCGACAAAGATCTTAAAAAATGGCATGTGTTATAATGATGTTTAATTAAAGACTATATAGAAAGTAATACCTGTTTGAAATGCAATGCAATACTAACTGCATAATCGTACTTGATGTGTTATAATATATCTTAAACCATTAAAATTATTTCATTTCGCAACCACCAAATTTTCCCAACGTTTTATTTGGTGTCTATGTGTATATGCGGAAAAATTTGCTGAAAACACTTTTCGTAACTTCAATGACTATAATTTTCAGATTTTACGTTGTTCACTTACACATTGTGCTTGTGCACTATTATGGGGCCATAGTGCACAATGTTAATGTTCAAATGTTGTGTTGTTTTCAGACTTAATAACTTGAGAATTGTTGATCTTTTATCTACACCAACACTAAACTAATCATAAGAGATCCACAACTGTGGGAAATCAAGGAAGAACATCTGAAATATAGTTGTATGAACTCGAGCTCTAAATTACACTTACATTTGGATCGTATACCCATATTATGCACAAAATAATATTATATATCTGATTGTCTGTTACGCTACATCTTTCATAAATGTTTACCTATTTGTATTATCTTGTACTTGTAAAATATCCACAACCGACATGCATTGAGATGAATATACATAAGGTACGACATGGTACATACATAGTATAAAGTATCTGTATGTATTGTGTACATATAGCCATTTACAATGATAGATGAGTAGTCTTAAAGCAAGTTAGTATAACCTACCTTACTCACGTACACACAACCTGACAACCTTCACCTTGCAGGTTTTTCACAGTTAAATCCCACAAGTCTCATGTAATGCGAATGCGAAATTAATATTGAATGTGCAAGTGTGGTTGGCAATATATGTACTACGACGACATAACCTATGCACGAATGTTTTGTTGTTTGTACATCCATTTGAGTTTGCATCTTTGTATAAAAAAGATATATTTTTCATATACACCTTATTCTACATCACGAACGTACATTCTTTGCATGCATTTTATTATTTCCTTTTGGTTTTGGCTTTGTTGTCTTGTGGTCTAGTACACAGCAAATTGTTTACTTTGGGGAACATGCATTGATATACCTTAATTTACTTGGATTTAAGTAACAATTCTGATGTTTTTTTAAAATTCATTAAGAGATGATTAGATGACAGATTAAGAGCACATTGTAGCATGTTTGATTGGCATGTGATTCCTTAGCCATCATGAAATGAAGAATTGTGTATGTTATGTAGCATGAATACAAGATAAGGTAATTATTTGATGGGATGTTACTAACAAACGCCTGTCTCGTATGTCTGGATAACTTTTTATGGCAATTTTGGCTTTGTACACGCTATAGTTAATGTAATACACCATTGTTTCCAGTTGCAGAAAAGTAGTTCATATGAATTGCTACACCAGTCATTTGCTGAACGTCTCACTGGACAGATTATTTCTTATAATTTCTCCAGTACCTTCTTGTTACTCACATTAACACAATGGCTGCTCTCATAGCATCACAAATTGTGAACTTGCTATGTACAACGATTATTAATTGTGAGCCAACATACCAACCTCCCTCTGCTCTTCTGCCTAAAAGTTTCCAGGCAAAACCGAGTTTTAGACAAGCAAAGGCTTTAGCTGCATTTAGCGGGGATAACAATGAAGTTAATGTCGGTAGCTACAGTTTTGATTCTCCGACTTCAGTACCGCCAATCGTTACCACCGACATCGGAACTTTGGAAGGTTATTTAATGACCGTAATCAGTGGACGAGAAATATTCGCCTTTGAAGTAAGTTTTAAACTGTAATTTGAGATTAATGAATTTATTGATTTATTTTGTTATTTATTTTCTTTAATTTTATTTTGTTTTCATAGGGAATCCCATATGCTGAACCTCCTGTGGGGGATAATCGTTTCCGAGTAATGGACAACTACAATATTTTTTATACGCATAAAACGAGTTCCTATGATTATACCCATAGGCCATTTGTAATCTGCTGTTGTTCCTGTTATGTAGATTAATCTGTCAGGAAAGTACAGATAATACCTATTTGATATTTTCTGTCCATTTTCTATATAGCCTCCGGTTCCAAAGACTCCATGGAATGGGACTTTTTTCGCAAAGTCCACGGGTCCAGAATGTCTACAAATACGTCTTCCATTTCCCCAAGTTCGTGGCAAAGAAGATTGCTTGAATCTGCAAAGTACGTGTTTCTCCTCCAATTTTTAATGATTAGTCCATCGATTAAGGCATGCAAACAATAATTAATAGAGTAGATACAACACGAACACACGATCAAATAATGCTGCCTACTTGTACTGTACTATGTTATCACTATTAATTGATGCAATATCTGTAAGTTAGTCAAGTAACTCACATACTCACATTTAGTATTTTTTGTGTGTGATTTTCATGTAATCCTCTGATGATTTACCTGTTGTTGGTTGGAAATTGTTTCGTCTTAAGTTTATACACCAATGGTGAGCATATGATATTTTTTCAATTTAAACCATTTATTTATTCCATTATATATATGAAATACATGTTAATACTTTTTAAATGCCTGTTTTTATGTGTGTATACCAACCTACACTTCATTTTAATGAGGTACAATTTTATTTAAGGAAATTTAAATCATTGTCAAGTTTTTCCATGTTTGTCGGATTTCTTATAGCTTCCCAGCAAAGGCGTCAGTCCAAACCTTCCTGTAATGGTCTTTATTCACGGTGGTAAAAAAAAATTCATTAGTTCATTCAGTTCTTCATTAGTTCTTACTCTTCTACTCAACGTATTATGTCTATACGTTAATTGACATGGGATGTACATTTTGAAATAGGGGGCTATACATCGGGGAGTTCCAGTGAGTACGGCCCAGCATATTTACTGGAGCAAGATATCATTTTGGTAAATATGAACTATCGCCTTGGAGTTTTAGGTAAATATTGTTGGCAGTAGTACAATTAAGATTAGGCTTAAACTACTATAAGCAAATTAAATTACAGTTGGGTAACATGTATTGAGATTGTCGACAAGGTATATAACTTTTTACTAATTATGAATTCATCTCAGGATTATTAAGTACGGGCGACGAAGAGAGTCCAGGAAATTATGGTTTGAAAGGTATGTGGTATTTTTTATGCAATTTGCTTATGAAACCAAGTGATGACTAGATAGATGCTGTAGTAATTTTGTAATTTAAATTCATTTCCAAAAGATCAAGCTTTAGCCATTGATTGGATTGTAAGAAACATTCACCTATTTGGAGGCGATGCTACCAGAGTAACATTAGCAGGTCACAGTTCGGGGGCTATATCCGTGCATTTTCATATGATGAGTCGCTTGCAAACAAGAAACCAATTTCAGCAAGCTATACTGTTTAGTGGGAATGCATTTAACTTTTGGAGTATCGAAAGCAAAGAAGACGCACGAAATCGAACAAAGAAATTCGCAAGCCTGAGTTTTTGTCCCACTGACATGGGATCTAAAGTCATGATGAAATGTCTACGGCAACTACGCGGGGACTATTTGGTTGCAAACCAGATTTACATGATGGTAACTCAAAGATTAAAATCTTTAAGTAATAACTTTCTTTATAAGATAATATGTAACTGATAATCAATTTTTATTTTTTAAATTTTCCTATACTAATAACAGACACCAGGGATTGTACCTCTTCCTCCTTTCCCTTTTCTTCCTACAATTGAACCGGATATCCAAGGAGCATTTATAACCGAATCTCCCATTGAATTATATACAAAAGGGGATGTAGCGAAAATTCCTCTGCTATGCACAGGAACTTCAAAGGAGGTAGATGTTCTCATTGTTGGTAAGAAATTAAAACTTTAGAGGAGTACTACATAGTACTATTATTACAAAGTAAACCTTTTGATTCTAAACATATTTATTTCTTTTTAGTATTAGAGCTCATTCGGGCTTTGCCGTTTTTCAAATCAAACTACATGTCTTCTGCTCCAGATTTATTGGGCTTTAAAAACAAGGTCAAAAACGAAACAGAGGTATCTCTGAAGATACTTAAGTATTATGGCAAGGGATTGGATATCTTTCATGTTCCGAAACAATTTTTTAGCGATGTAAGAACTATTACTCTACTCTGAGAGCCTTATACTATGTTGTGGGAAATGCTTCCAACTCCTTTACTTTTGCATAACAAGAATAACATGTTTATTATTTTACACGCACAATGTACAAAAAACAGTGCTTTTTGTTTATGTTCCTAAACCCTTCTTTTGTACATGACTGAGGAATTAATTGTCTGATTATTATTAAAGATCTCAACAGATAGATATTTCTCTAATGGATTAAAGAAAACTTTGCAGTTACATTCCCCATTAGCGGACACGTATGCTGGTGAATTCTCGTTTAAAAGTGATTTCAGTGTTGCAGCATTACTTGGACAAAATCCATACAAGTTTGGTAACTACAAAATAATACTGTTATTGTAATTTTATCAGTGTAATAATATATGGGCACTGATAACTCCGTATTTGACCGTTGCCTTTAACTCAGTTTAGGTATGTAGAGCTTCAAATGTGAGATAAGTCTACTCACTACTATCTTTTATGATTTTTCGCACAAGGTGTTTCCCATTCTGAAGACATGAGATTCGTTTTTAACAGTACAACGAACAAACCAATCGGACGATTTGATTCAAAGTTTGCCATAACAAAGTTACTGGTGAACCTGTACACCAACTTTATCTCATCGGGGTATGATTTTACACTAACTTACATACAACACATACCATTGGACATATAAAGTACTGTATAGTCAATCAATGTAAACAGTGAACTCTAGAAGTGTGTCAAATGATCACATGGATAGCTAAACGTTTTGGTTTTATATTTCAGTAAACCTCTGTACACTTCTGTCGATGATTACAAAGACTATTCCATTTGGGAACCAATAACAAACTTAACACATTTGAAATTTTTAAAAATCGACCAAGAAACTACAATGGTGGAAGAAAACACGTTTGAAAGAGCTGCATTTTGGGAAAATCTTGGAATAAACGATGAGTGCTGCAGCAGAAGGAAATAAACTGCTATTTACGCTCATTTACAAAATTATTGCGCTTAAAGTAAATATTAAACAAGTTATTTACTTGGAATTTCTTATAAGAGTTCGTGATTGATTCTTTGTTATCATAAAATACCTACAAAACCAGTTTGATTAATTATTGTTGTTATTATTATCGTAAACCTACATCATTACCATTGTATTGAGTGCAATGCTGGTATTATTTTAAGAGTATGACTGAAACACACAGTTTATTTTATAAATGCTCATCTACTCACGTAGGTACTCATGTTGTGGCTTGTGAGTGTATTTAAAATATGTTATGTAATTTTATTAGGTATCTTTACCTGTGTGAACGATTATACTCACAAAATTCCTGTATTTCTACTAAAAGTAATAAAAATGCATTGCTATTTCATTCATTTGATATTTTTAATCTACCTATTAATATATAGAGCTAAGCGACTCACTCTCCTGCGTAAAGACTTCCTTCGATTGTCTAAAGATAAAAATGGACACGCTCGTAAACTGTTGCAATGATTACTAGCTTGTTAGTTGCGTTCATTGTTAAACAGTGAAACATGCGTTATTTTTAAAACTCGAGGAAATTCACATGTAACACCAGAAGACATTAAATTATGTTTTAATTCCACGATGTTATTCGTGTGGTAATGGTAATAGTAATGTGTATACTAATTGTGCATTATGAGAGCAGACTCCTCCACGCCTGCCTATCTCTCACCAGTAATTACCTCCTACAATTTCATACAAGTTTAGCTACAAGAAATAATTCACAATATAAACTAAACCTTTTTATATTGATATAGTGCTCACCTACTTCATTCTGAATAATAACATCTAGAAATACTCTATAATATATGGAACAAACCATAATATTATTGCAGTATCTCATTTCAATCTGTAGTAAGTATGTGTAGTATCTTTCATAATTGTAAGAGCATACACAGAAGTCAGAAGTATATGATTGTACAAATACTACCTATAGTATTATACTGGTAGTAATAATAATACAGGTAGTAGTGTAACGAGCAACCATTCTACGGCAAGTTCATAAAATCACAACGCCAACGGTAAATACCATTATTATAGTATTAGTAGGTACTTATGTATATGATTACAAGTTATAAATTCATATTATATTATGGTTCTGTTACACATTTGCTAAGCTATAATAAGTTTAGTTAACATTACATAGAGCAAGGCAAGTGTAAATGGCTTGTCTCTGTCTTCCGTTTTTTTATATCTCCGTACAATTATGACATGATGATGGAGGCAGTTCATAAAGCGATATTATAATAGGAAAGAGGCAAAATGAAATATATGTGAGAGTACCTAGATTATTGGAAGATTATTACCGTATGTAGTCTGAGTTATGATATTTGATGTACACAGAGATATAGAACACATGTAAGAAAATGTACACAAGTACATGGCAGAGATACCACTACTGCTGTGTTTGTAAAAAAGTGGGGAAGGTATATATTGGGAGATACAGATACAGAAAAGGTAACATACTGGCACTGTAGTATTGTTGTGTTTAAAAACAAAGCAAAAGTTTCACTTCTGCCAACAAGGAAGGAACAAAGTAAAGCTCAAGTGAACTAGCAACAGGAAAGGAACTTGCTCGAGCAAGAGTGAGTGGTGTGTCTATGGCTGTAGTAAAATAGTAATAGTAGTAAATGGTAGTATGACAATCCGGTTTAATGTTGAGGCAGGATTAGATGCAGAATTAATTATAAAATCCAACATGCATCGTAAGTAAAATGAGGGGAAGCCATTAAGTGAATATATACAACTGAACAGGCTTTAGCCAAGTAACCTCTTTGGGGTTGATGGTCTACATTCACGACAATACATTACAATAGATTCATAGGCTGTAGGAGACAAAGCGTATTATACACAAGAAAAATGCTTTTTGTTCACAGGCATTAGCAAATCTGCAGAATGAGTGAGGTGTGTGGATGGAACTATATCGTAGACGACTTTTGCATGTACAAAACTTTGATCTGTCTCACAACAAACAACAACTGTGTTTGTTTGACTTGCAAAAATATAATGGAATACATACATTAGAAGTTGTACTACTGTTAGAGTATGCCGTTGACAAAAATCAAGTGTTTTCTTTGAAGCCACACTTACGTAAACCATAAATAAATAGTTGTAAAAACTTTTCAAAAATATCTTGTGTGTGTTGCTATGTTTTTCTATTTTGAAAAATTGCAGTTATAAGATTAGGTCAAGAATGAATGAAAGATTTTTGCAAAGTGGTCGATAGAATGTTACGGCTGATGAATAGCAAGGACTTGAGTGCGTGTTTGTGTGTACAAGTAACTGCAAAGTGTGCAGAGTACTATACACCACACGTTAATACAAAAGCGTGCAAACAGTAAGTTGTATTTCTACTATAATGTATGTATGACGATGGTTCTTGTGTTGTGTGTTGTGATTACTGTTGAAGTGTAATATAAAAGTAACAATGCCCCTATGAACCTCTCCCCCTTTCGTTGGCACATATATTTTGTCTGCAACAACGTGATGCTTTTTGCTTTGCTGCAAGGTATCAAGACTTTTGACTGTCTTGTTTAGTCTTAAGACTCGTATTAAGTATTTACACTGCAGGTGAGTAGGATGTCCAAGAAACAAGAACTAGTCAAAGTTGACGTAAATGTGTGCTAATGCCACATAGCACAAAGTTAATATCAGTTTTATTCACTTTCTCAGTCAGCATGAACACAAATAGTGCACTGGTGCTCTCGATATCTCATTTTCAACGCATTTGGCTTACTTTGGCACTTTTTGCCATCTCTGCCAACGGAGATGGCATTTTATACGGATGTAAGTGTTTTCATTCTCGTTTTGACATTTATTTATTCAAATTTAACATTATTAATCGTTCAGGATTAATCATTGATTTCGGTGTAAAGTGAGTGGTTGTATGTAATCGACGTGTTATAAGTAGTTGGAAATTATACGTTCAATAGATTGCACACAAATATTCTAATACACACGATACCGGAAGTGCAATGTGAAACTGCGTTAAATACTAATAGCATGAAATTAAAGTTTTATTGCTCAGTGCAATAATAATATTTGTGTGCAGATTCTATTACAATAATATTTTTTGCTAGAATAAATTAGCACGTTAAAGGAATGTGGTTTGATATTGTTATGTGATTGATTTGACAGCATCCCTTACTGAGCTTGTATCGATACACCATGCAAACCTTCCTATGGAGATCATGCTCGAAGACTATCCCAATTATTCAACGGTGATTCCACTGCTGCCAGGAAGAAGCAATGGAACCATTGAGGAAGTATTCGAAGCTATGGGGAATAAAACAGGAGGTAGATTTATTGTAGAAGCACCTGTAAATCATGGAGTCATGGCCGTAATACAAAAACTCAAGTTTGACAGCCACAGCAATAACACAAGAGCATGTCCACACTTTTTAGAGGTATATTCACCTTTGTGTGTAAAACAATTATAAGATTCATCTTTAGTATTCATGAATGGTTAATATGAAGCATACTAATTAACATTCCTAAGTTTATTGGGTGCAGGGCACACGGTATACATATGCAAATGTTTTAATAATGCACAATTTTTTCAGTTTGACTGGAGTGGTTGCAGTATACGAATTAACAAAACAAGACGCGTTTGTGGACAGACAGGTCTTGGACAGGACAATCTTCTCGTTGGTTTAAAAACCTTTAGCAGTGTTTGTGAAAAATTAGCTATTAATTTTGCAATTGAAGCCTCTAACACATCCACTGCATTTTTAATGCAAGAAATGACTTTCGAAATCGTTTTCACTGCCTTCAAATGTAAGCTGTCAATTTTAAAAAATCTTGTCTACAAACAAATCAATTGGTTAAAAAATGTGTATAATCAATATGCAATCCGTACAAAATGAGAATTTTATTTCGCTTTTATCTTTAGATTGTGATATTCCAACTCAACCAACAAACTTTACTTACCGTCCATGCAAAGGGAACAACATTTGCATAAGCTCAAATCTGTTTTGTGATGGAACCCAAAACTGTGGCACAGTAGCCGGTGTGGGCTACGACGAAAAAAGTTGTCGGGGTTCCAACACCAAAAACTGGACAGCATCTTCCGCTACATCTCAATGGTTGTACAATTTGGCTGCAAATATATCTTCAAAATATCACCGAAGAAATTCTATGAATGAGAAAATGTCTCACAGTGGTAGTGGAAATTGGGCTCAATTCTTTTGCAGTATTTTAATCTTTGCTCTTTTCTTCGCTGCCATATTCTTTATGATGGGAATCGTTTACTGTGTTACGAATTGCTGCTGTCTTAATTCTAAATCGGGATTTTCACTCCGCCCCGTGGCCGGTCTTCGATATCGGATATCAAATATTGTTAATTGGAATCGCGGCTCCAACAGTTCACTCACATTGCACCCCAGAGAAGAAATCAATTTAGACGAAGCTCCACCACCTTACTATTTACCACCTCCACCTTATTCAGTCCTTTACCCAGATACGAATAATAATGTTCCTCCTCCAGTTGTAATCCCACCTCAGTCATCACAAGAAACGAATCAAGTGTGATAGATGCTACATCAATTAATTATTCGTATCTTTAAATAATGTAGCAGTTATACTTAAAAATGTGTACATGGACTCGTTCGAATGTATGTGAGGTGAAAAGTGACCTGACAGCGTGTTGTGGAGTTGTATTGTAATTATTGTGAAGTCATACTAATAATTGTAATACATACGAACGTGAACGTACCTAAATATCTTTACAATAATTAATGGCAAAGGTAGTTGTGTACTTAACTGTATTAAAAAGATGTAGGTATGTGTTATATTACGCAATTAACTGGGGTGTACACTCCAGACAGAATATAATGTATCTTACTTGTACGTAATAAGAATCTCAAGTCTCTATAATATATTATATCTACTCTACGAAGTGAAGATGCTTTATTTTTATATTTTCCAAATGTGTATTATTATTATGTATTTGGTATGCAAAGTATTTTGGTCTGTATATTTTTATATGGAGATAATGATAAATTGTTCTTGATATTTACTGACAAATAACAATAAATTGATACTCACATTACATGCAAATATGTAGCAAAGTAATCAAATTCTGAATTTTTATGCTAAAATACATGTAGAGCTGCTACAGCAGAATTTATTGCAAATCTCACCTATATAGAGTATAGAGGTAGGCATATAAATTACTTATATTGTAAGTACATAGTTATATAAGGGAGTAACATTGATTATTTGGTTACTGAATTGTTTGTTGCGGTTGAAGAACCATAAATTGATATTAGCTTGTTAGTGTTAGTTGTATTGGATATTATAGTGACAAAATAATAGTATTCTATATCATGGTTATAATCCAGTTTCTTGTCAACAATGACGTTTATTGTAGATACTTGAGCAAACAACTATTAATTTATTACTTAGGGCTTTCCACAAATCTACATTTACAGATTTATTAATCTAGAAACCAATAATATAATGCAGGAAGCTCAATTAGGATTAGGAGAAAGAATGCACAATATCGCCACTACATTTCCTATCGGTTTAGTACAATCAGCAAAATTACAATCAATAAAAGGTTTTTTGCTGTGAAATACAACTACTTATTTGATAAGCCATTAGTTTTTTAGCTATGTAAGATTGTTGGTAAAATAACTCGTTTCTTTTTACTTTCTATTGCATATGTACAAATAACACACAGTAAGTTAGAAGGTATGAGTTTACGAGCTTCTTCATTCTTTCCATATTTTTCTGAGTGCCTTTATTATGTCATACTACTAATTTTTACAGCTACTACCTGCATGCAATAAAATCTAGTAATATTCTTTATTTCATCTCATGGTAATTATTTTAATTATTACGCAATTGATATCAATCTTTAGCTACATAATTTCCTATATAGGTGTACCATGTACCTGTAGATAGTTTTAAGCAGCAGTACTGAACAAATTGAAAAACATTAGATCAGTAATAATTTTCTGCAAAATTGACGTAATAAAAATATATTATAGGAAAACTCATGCTGTGATCGAACCATAACTATTACCATTATGACGGCTCCTCTTTCAGCAGCACATCGTGTTAATGTCAGCACGTGTATAATGGAAGCTCGAGAAGTATATAATGAAAGCAATCAAATGTCTAACATGTATTTTAATTGCAATGGTTGAAAGAACTGAGGGAAAAATGACACAAAATGCCTTAAGCTTGGCACAAAATGCAGACTTACTAATAATAGCAGGAAGTTCTCATTCCCAATCCACCTACTTGCATTGATTCTCATGTGAACAAGAAAAAGTGACTTTCTTTTTAAAAAATTTCAATCAATGCAGTAATGAATGACTGTTTACATTTACATTACCTACGTTTACCTGTAGGTACACCCATCATCCTATATGCACTAGCATAATACATACAAGTGTAGAGTTGCACTTGTATATTCTCACATCAGACATTATTATGCTATATATTTCTATTACGTTGTCGTATAACACATTACACTTCAACTTTTATTCAAAATCAAAGCAAAGCCAGTGTTAATATTGTACCCAGAAACTTTCCTTGGTCAATAATACAATAATTAGTGATAGTATCTATAAACACAAACCTGTAAGTAATTCTACTATGATTAAAATGACTTATACACTTGTCGTAATAATCATGTACATGTCAATGTATATGTACGTGATAGCCTTATAAACGTATTCTGTGAGATGTAAACGAGTGCAAGACTTGTTATTGAGGTAGGAACTTATTCTTTTCTATAGAAATTAAAAGAATAGCAAGAAAAGGAGTGCAGATACTAAGGATGTTGCCGGTGGTGCATGGTGGCTCATCTAATCTGTAATTCTATAGTAAGAAGTTAATGTAGATGTATATTATATCGTCGTAATTTCTCTAATTATCCCACTCGCACATTTTCTTAGATAATACAAAACCATTGCACGTAGCGGATTGACAACTTTTCCAGAAAGCGTTATCGAATAGCTACATGAAAGTGGATACATAGAATCCAAATAATCCTCAATTAAAATAGCATTTTTCATATTACTCGATGTATACTGCAATCCTTTTCGCCTAAATACAAATGCCGCAGGTGTATTGCATATTGTGTACTACCGCATATTCACAAATCCAATTTGTTAGTCGAACCGACAACCGAGCATGATTGGGTGATAGACAGAGAGCTAATAATTTACTGTACTACTCTAAAAATTATTAATGTGCTTCATTAGTATCATTAGAAGAAGGAACTACGTGTTTAGGTGTGCATTATGTGTGAGCAGAGATGTACCCTGAGGCAAGCAAATAAAAAAGCTGTGCATTCATTTGCAGTCGTGGGGTTAAATGTCAAACGAACAGAAGCAGAGCAAAAAGTAGCAGAGAAGAGATATTTGTACATAAAAATGCAACGAACGCACTAAATATGAAGCATGTTGAAATCTGAACTTTTCCATATTAGTATTACATTAAAATGCATTGTTGTGCTATTCCGAACAATACAGATATATCTGCTGTTGTTATTGACACAAGAGAAAGTTTCGAGATGAATAGTACAACGGAATTAGCAAGGATCACCTGACAGGACATTTTACAACTAAATACGTGATTGCATTACCTATCTGTTATCGTCTACATTTTCATATTATTATAATAATTAGATGAGATGAATCTGCTTTAATTGTGTAAAGCTTATCTGGCAAATGTGTATAGGTACCGCTCCCGATTTCCCACATTACTTTAGTATTCACCTTAGTTTCTCAAAAGGTTATTTGCCCACATGTTATCCGTTAATGTACACGCAACAACAAAAACAACAGTTTATTTTTGCTAATGTTTGTGTCTATACGTGTAAAACTATTATAGTGTGCGAGACTCTTATCATATCGCTGCATTGTGAGATGGAATTAATTTCACTTTGAACTACACACATTAAATAAGATAGTTTCTTGACTCATTTATTATTATTATTTTCGTTTGCACGTACTCTGCACCTTTGTCGTGTATTTCCACTTCCAGGCATGTATACCAAATCAGTCGTCTCGTTGTAAGTACAATAGAATCACTTACCACAAAAACCATAGCGTGCACATTAAGAAAAAAGAAAATAAAAGTGTATTTAATAAATTGTCTTATATTCTAAATAGTAAATGTATTGGACAAATCACCAACTGACATGTACACTTTTTCACTTTAGCACTCTCTTACTCATTATTCTGTTATATGTACATCTATATAGGTACGTAAAAAGATACATGTTAAGGTTAGGACTGATTGGTATGTATGTGTATGGTTTTATTTGCAGTATTGCAATGATGGACAGCAGTAGAGTGGCTAAAGCTAAAGAGACGAAGTAGTAATATAAGTAAACACATACAGTACACATGGAGAGTACAGTTCCACGTACCAATGATAGCTGAAGGTATATGAAAACATGAGCTTTAAGCAGATGCCGAAGCTATCTGATGTAATTTCTCAGTTCCTGTTTTGTTTCCTTTTGTTATTATTTATTTTCTGATAATGTCCATTCATATCGCCATGCAATTCCCATCGCATCTAAGCTAAGCTCTTTTTTTCACACCAGATTTCGTGCGGCCCAGTTATCTGGAGCTCGCAAATCACTGACAAAAGTTTATTGTTTCACTCACACAGTTGTGTTGACGATCAAGAGTAAAAGCGGAGAGTGCATGCAGTCACATAGTCACATCCCACACCACGAGGTTTGTATTTTGTGAATGAGACATGGAAAGGATGATTTCCATTTCATTTCCTTCCTTCCCTCCCATTGAAAATTGTAGTACAATATCATCATTAAATAGAACATTAGAAACTTTCAGTAGAATTTGAAGATGGAATGATTCACAACAACCGTCTAGCCTTGCAGCTACTTGCACCCATTGTACAGTTCAGCTATAGAAAAATAGGTACCAGAGATCTAAAGCTACTATACAGTCAGTTCATTTGAGACATTCGCCGGAGGGTGACAGTCAGAATTTTTTAAAGCCATTGAAACTGAGAGTAATATGATTTTATTACCCCAAAATTCACTAAACAATACATTTTCACTTTGCAGTAGCAATATTAACGTTACCGACAAGGAATTACTACCAGTCTCAAGTCATACGTGGGCGTGGACGACAACAAGTGACTCGTGTGCCAGAAAAACAAGATTACTGTGGTGTCTGATATAATGGTGTTTGTCGCTGCAAAGGTATTTTTGGTGAATGTAATCTGTGCGATAGTTCCTTGTGATCCAAATTATGGACAACCAAAAATATCGAAATCTGCATATCAACCCCCCAGTATTAAAGACGATTTTAGTGTCACTACCATCAAGAGTGGCAGAAGTATTACCAGTTATACAGACGGTGAAAATGAAATACAAACGCAAATCGGAGCTCCTCCACTTATCAACCCTTCGAGTCCAATTGTACAGACTAAAAGTGGAACCCTTGAAGGGTATTTGATGACTATAATCTCTGGGAAGGCCATCAATGCCTTTGAAGGGTACTTACCTATAATAAATCTAATTTTACGCAGGAAATTGAAATAAAGCTTCCCGTATCTTTATTTCTTTATATGCATATGTTTATTAATGTAAATTGTAGAATTCCATACGCCGAGGCTCCTGTTGGACATCTTCGTTTTCGGGTACGTGCGACAATGATGTTATGGATTATCCATTTTACTGGTTCTATCTGTATAACACTACCAATATCGTAATTAGTAATTTTACTGTATAACACTTTCATCTGGGATAGATTTTTAACCTGGAAGCAATGCCTTGTCCAAATGAAAGCAAATACCTTATACAATAAAATTATTTGAGTAGTGAATTATTTTTATTAAATTTTAACTAGTCATGAACATTAAATTTGAAATAATATTAGTCACCAGTTCCTAAAACTCCCTGGACAGGAATTCGCCAAGCTAAGGATCCTGGACCGTTATGTATGCAATTCCATCTGAGAAAAATAGGAAGAATAGTTGGTTCTGAAGATTGTCTCTCCTTAAATGTATACACACCAATGGTAATTACATTTGGAAAATATTTTTATAATTCTATACTGTGATAGTGATACTGATGTGTTAAACATTTTAAAGAATTTTTATCATTTCGTTTGAAACGTTTATTGATAATCCTAACTTATACTGCCAAGGGGTCTCTTGCCTTAAAAATGTGTGGGTCTCTAATTTGTGTTCTGAATATTTTCTTTAAAAAATTGATACAGCTTCCTTATTACTATACAAACTATAACCCAAAGCTAGCAGTTATAGGTAAGCAAAGAAAAATATGACCAATTTACGAATTATTAACAGATCATTATTTTTGAAATTAGTTTATAATTGTGTACTTATTATATCTTATAGTGTATATCCATGGAGGGGCTTTTATTTACGGATCAGGTATTTCAATATAGTTTTATAAATTAGTGCGCACGAAACATTAGTCATAGTCTATAAACGTTTCTATCCATAACAATAATTGCTACATTTCTCTGTTTGTAAAAATTAACCACTGTTTTGTCATTATTTGAAGGTTCGGAACATGGACCCAGGTAATTACTATTGTTCATTTTATTACGGGGCAGTGTATGTAGCACTACAGTACTACAGATATAATAGGAGTAAATCTAAAGGTATGTAATTACATACTTTGTATGAATTCTGATTGTTACGAGTGGTAATATTTTTTTATTCAGTTATCTCCTGAAAGAAGACGTCATTTTAGTTACAGTAAACTATCGGCAAGGCGTTTTAGGTAACTAGTCTGTTATTAGATGCTACAGTTTCAAAATATGTGCAATTGTGTTTATCATGAAATTATTATTTGGGTTCGCTAATTAAAATTGATTCATGATAGGGTTTTTAAGTACAGGGGATTACGAGTCGCCAGGAAATTATGGGTTGAAAGGTAATTTTTTGAAAACTTGAATGAGTAGAATGAATTTATGGAGTATTTTTTAATACCATTTCCTTCATTTCCATTAGACATAGGTCTTGCCCTACAGTGGGTATCCGAGAATATTCAAAACTTTGGAGGAGATCCCCGAAGGTTTAATTTTTTAAACATTCATGTTTATCTAATGTTCTAAATTAGATCTAATCGAATGGTCTAAAAATAAAGGGTTACACTAATGGGTCAATCTGGAGGTGGTGTGTGTTCTCATTTAATGTTAATGAGCAAATACAGTAATCTCTTCCAAGGAGTAATAATACAAAGCGGTACAGCCTTCAATCATTGGGGTGTCAGTCCGTATTCAAAAAGTTTCGACCTCACAAAACGTCTTGCCCAAAAGTTGGGCTGCAAAATAGACCTTGGTACAAAAATCATGCTAGAATGCATAAGAGGAGCGAATTCATTTTCATTGATATACCACCAGCAAAGATTGCATGTAAGAAATCACAAAATTTGGAACCGCTACAATTTTAGTTTTAACAAATTTTAGAATGAAAATTTTTAATAGTCTCTTACTCCATATTAGGACTTTCTGGTTTTTCCGCCTGTGCTATTTGGTCCTGTTATAGAATTGCCTGGCCCGGACGCAATTTTAACAGATACACCAGAAGCCATGTATGAGCAAAACAAAGTAGCACGCATACCGTTAATTATTTCACAAACCTCCGACGAAGCTGATTCAGTATTGATAAGTAAGGACTATGAAGTTAATCTCTAAAACAATACCACGGAATATCCAGTTTATGTATGTAAACTGTAGAGAGTCTACAGTTTACATACATAAACTGGATATTCCGTGAAACAATACAGATATAACAATATTTTTGTTTCCTAAATGATTTCATTTTACTTTTTAGTCATCAATAGCTTGGGCTTCAGAAATTATTTTTTGAGAAACTGGGAACAATTTTCTCCCTACATATTGGACTACGCTTATGTAGCATCTAACCAAACTGAAATAACACAGAGAATGAGAGAACATTACATGGGGAAAAGAGATCCTCTAACAGCCACTATCCGTGAAATTAGCGATGTGAGACTTTTAAACGTATATATTCTGTAACTTGATGTGTGTAACAAATTTATTTTACTGACTATATGACCTTCAGGTAGCTTCGGATAGATATTTCCGAGTTGGAATTCACAAAGCAATGCAGATGCACTCACAAATAGCTCCTACATACGGATTTTTGGTAAAAGTTTCAAATTTTTAATTCAT
Organism: Pogonognathellus flavescens; assembly: GCA_019776165.1. NCBI lineage: Eukaryota > Metazoa > Arthropoda > Collembola > Entomobryomorpha > Tomoceridae > Pogonognathellus > Pogonognathellus flavescens. The sequence goes on from JABASD010002023.1 coordinate 27,970, forward strand.
AGAGCTTTTTTATTTATATGAATTGTCTACTTGAATTTTATTTTTATATGTTTACTATAGTTTGGTTTCAAAAGTGAAATCGGGGTAGCAGCAAATTGGGGTCTTGATCCACAAGACTGGGGGTGCGTTAAAGTTTTGTTTTCTATACTTCTAATATAAAAAAGTTAACGTTTTACTACATTTATCTTAGAAATCTTAAATCCAATATGTACAGTATATTATATACTTAAGAGTGTGTATGCTATTAGCCTAAGTTTAAATTTAATGTTAATTTTAGAGTTGGCCATTCTGAAGATAATGCATATATTTTCAATGCTTCATTGTACTTCAAACCTGTGGAAGAAGGTCAACCTGAATACCAAGCTTCTAGCATTTTAAACAATCTTATTGCAACATTTGCACAGAAACGGTGAGTGAAAAAAATTCTTTTAGTTCTACATTGGGAAAATGTAATGAAATTAAATGATATGATATATTTTGTTTATAGAGAACCGTATCTTGTTTTGGAAAAGGGAGATGTTCGCCGAATTTGGGAACCAATTAAAGATCCAGCCCATATTCGTTTATTGCAATTGGACAACGATCATCTCCGAATGGTAGCAGAACCAAGAACTACTCATATAAAATTTTGGGAAAGTCTTGACCTAAAAGATGCAATGCCCTACACGTACTCAAATGTGTTTCTCACTGTTGACAACGTGAAGTAGAACCAAATTCTATTTAGGTAGAAGTATTAGGGCAAACTGGGTATGCTTTGTTTTCATGTAAGGAAGTGTTATGAAGTATAATGTCACTTTTTAGTTTTGTTTTCCGTAGTGTGTAAATGCAAATACACATAATATAGTTGATTAATTTTTGCTTTGTCAGAGGCAATCACATGAAGTGATTGCTTATGCTATGCGAAAAATTTTATACATATAATTTTTTATTATAATGTAGTGCTATTACATATAGTCTTTAACAAATCGTAGATTTCCATTACGAACATAAAAATAAAAATAACAGTTCAAACTATAACAAACTATGTCAAAAAATGAATAATAATATTATGTGTGGTAATATTACTATTACGCCAATAATATCCTTGCCACCCTTGGGTTTATAACTCCTACCCCGAAAATGGGTACCATGTGGGCAAATACAATATGATGTGTTATTTCAATAAAAATGGAAATCAAAAGAAAAGAACAACACCCAAACAAAGCGATGTTTATGATTAAATTACACATATTCAAATTCAGGAGGTGCTCAATCATAGGAATCTCCTCTCTAAAAAAATTCCAGGTGACCCAAAGATTAATGACTGCAAATACTGCAACTGCGGCGCTGATTATAAGGGCCACTGAAAAATCATATCGTGAAAAATCAATCAATAAAATTATACACTTACGGCTAAAAGGACAATTATTTTACATGCAGGAAATAAAAATATAGACATATCAGGCTTGTGTATGTATATATTTTACTTTTTAGTGTTGCTGTTGGGATACTTTGAAGAATTTCCTGTTGAATGAGTTTACAGGATACTTAATTGATCACGTTTCGACGAAGACTTAAAGTTTGTGTAAGATACAACGCAGTTACGATGAAAAATGTCTAAATACTTTTGCACTTGTCTGTTTCTCGAAAAATAATTTTTCTATGGGATTGTTTTCGTGCTCTATTGCATGTAACGGAATGAGAATGAAACGCGTGGGATCGGTCTTTTATATTCAATATTGAAAATGTTCAATAATAACCCGCAATAGAGAGAAGATAACTAACTAATATAGGTATATATTTTTTGCATTCAAAACACTTCATGCTATAAAATTTAGCTTAACGAACGTACAACGTATAACATTCGATCATATAAGTAAATGTGTGCATATAAATGTACATTGGTGACTGTATACAGTATTGTCTCATTCTCAAGCTTTCTTGCTTTCCATTAAATCCAATGTTTCAAAGTTCAGTTGTAGAAAACATGCACTATGCAGAAATATGAAACTACTTTTGAGTACCCTAGCATAGCTACCGGGAAATTGTCATGAGACGAAAGAAGTCATTAAATTCTTTTTAATGGTAAATTTATTTATGCCAAGTGAGGTGTCATATTTCTTGTCTTGACCTTCTTGTCCTCTTCTCTGCACCCTTGTGTACATCACCATTTTTCTCAACGTGCATTACAACTAGCATTAAAAAATGTACCCAAATCATATTATGTTATGTTATGTACGAAATTCTTCGGCTAGTCTTCGGTTTATTTAACAGCATGCAGTTAGACAAAACTTTAATCAACATGTAAAAATGTAATCGTTATTTGCTAGTTTATTTTGCTTAGTAGTAAGCTTTAAGTCCACAATTTTATTTTTATCTGGAATTCCAAAGCTTCGAACAATGGACGTAAATATTAATTATGGCAAAAAAGACAAAAGTGAGAAAAATCCTCCAGGGTTTCTTGTCTATTAAATGTAAATACAGATATTATTAACTATTACATATCACAATTGAAAAACAACTCATTCAATACTTTCCTTTATAAAACAATAATCATTAGCTCACTAGCATTGCAGCACCTATATTTTTGTAGTAAAACTTGTAACTTCCACGTTAAAACTTTCATAATACCGTATAGGCTGCTGAGACATGTCCTTACTTAAAACATATAGTTATACGGACTAATACTTATTATAACAGACTGCTCACTTTAAGTATATTAAGCTTGACTTGTAAGTGTCAATAGTAAAGTAATACATCTTTGTTGTTGTGCACTGAGAATATTTTGGTCATTCATAGCACACATGGATTTATGCAAATACAAAACCGCAATTTTTGCACACGCAGTATATTTTCTATACAAGACATAACCTTCCTATAGTTAGGAATCAAATCACTATTCAGTGATTTCAGTGCTTACTAATATTCGATATTTTAAAACAGGCAGACCTTAATTCTAAAAACATTACAATTTACATATTACAGAAAAGTCCAAAAATAGTCTGTATTTCCAATTAAACCAGAATTAAGGTATTTCAACATATAGTGAAATTGACTATAAAAACTACTGCATACCAGAGCTGGGCCAAATACATTGACAAAATACTCAAAGTATTTTCAAAATACTTTTAAATCGCCATATTGTATTTTGTAGTTTGTATTTTCAAGAATTT
>JABASD010002024.1:0-31116 GCA_019776165.1 Pogonognathellus flavescens
GTTGGGTTGGGTTTCAGTTTTTTCGAAGGTCATTAAAAATGGGTTGGGTTGGGTTGGAAAACGTTGGGTCAGAATGGGTTGAGCCATCGATATTAATTTGTTAATAGTGTTTTATTCCTCTTGGTATTAACTTAAAATTCATATATGTAAGCATTTTGAGGTGGAAGGTACTCAAGACAGCAGTAACTCTCATATTCATTATAGATTCTGGCTTCATTTCAGTTTATATATAAGGGGTTTGGTGTGGCTTCGAGTTGGATTGGGTTATGGTTTAGCATTGGGTTGGGTTGGGTTGGCCATACGATTCTAGCTCTGGGTTTTGGGTTGGGTTGGGTCGGGCTCTTAATGGGTCGAAATTGGGTTGGGTTGGAAAAAGCCAACCCAATCCGGCCTCTACTCTCTACACGATGTATAAGTAAGTACTTACTACACTCCTACTACCTCACTCACCCTACTACTTACTAATACTACCACCATCATGCCATCATCTTGTCTGTCTGCTTTATTTCACTGGAGCGTTGACTTAATAATATCTGTATCACAAGAAACTTCAACTCGCAATCGGTGCATGGTGATGCTACAGTCTTCGGGCTCAAACTGACTAAGCTCATCGAGACCAACCAGAGAAAAACGAAAAGAAAGTGCATAGAACAGCAACACATATAGTCTGGGTAGTATACACACGGAAGAAGAGTGTCTAAGGAAATGCTATTTTACACAGTACTCAAGAAAAGGAGAGAATGGCTGCCTCTGTGTAGACATTAGGTATATTATGCCACTATTGATGGTATATGACGCACTTTGTAATGTAAATAAATGCCAGGGACATACACATACAGCATACAAGGAGTTAGGAGCTACTACACAGTACAGGAGAAGCCAAGCTAGCAGTAGTAGTCGTTCGTGAAACTCTGAGCTGTTTCTGGCCATGACAGTGAATGAGACGTTGAAATATTTGCGTGCTAAGAAAGTAGATAGGGCATGGAAGAAAAGGAGAAAGGAGAGAAATTGCCATGTTCTTTTACACCGGCTATCTCTTGCTCTTCTTCTTCTACTGCTATATTAGTGTGTGTACATGTGTGCATGGTAGTGTGGCATGACATGGCATCCGGCATCCCATCCTATTTCCATCTAATATACAGTACTTACCACTAAAACTATATGAGAATGAGAACACACATAACATACACTAACCAGGACTAACTTTAAACATGTAGAGTGATATTATACAGAGAAATATTATTATCTCCACTCTATTCTTGCATTTACTGTATTATATATAGAGAATATACATGTACATAATATATAGTAAACGGTAAGTGTGAATCTTGCCTATATATATATAGGGATACACCTATAGCCAAATAATTATTAGACTAGTTCAAAGGTAAAGCTCACACTCTCAATGTATCAGTGTGGTACATATTAAACTTATATAGGTAGGTATTATTCTATTTATTTAATATACAACGATACACATATATAAAAGCAAATAGAGTGACTGTGTGGTGGGTGGTATATGTATAGGTATGTTTGGGAATAAAAAGGAAAATAAGAAATGGAAGAAAAAGGGGAGAGAGAGAGAAAGGAAGATGAGTCGAGCCGGAAGAGGAGAGTGAGTAAGTTAGTCGATTTACTCTTGTGATACCTCGGAGAGAAAAGTTAAGCCGCACGGGATGACCAGCACATTTACAGGTTAAAGGCACTATTTCAAAATGGCTTAAGTATTTGTTTGCTTTTCACAACAAACTTACAACAATATTTACCACTCACATTCACATCACCCTCAGAGCTGAGAGACAGGGTAAAACTAGTGCCGACGCTTTTAGGGATTATTCGTCAGAATATTGTAGAAAAACTTTTTCATGCGTTGTGACTTATATACACCAGAGTAGAGTTTGGGGTTAAGGACCTTGCAATTTACACCAAAGTACTAGAAGAAGGTGCCAAATAGTAAGCATGTTGTTATTCGGGTGTTGTTGGTGTTGTTGATGTAGAATTTGCATTAACTAGTGTAATGTAAACAAAATACGTAGCGGCAGAAGAAAGTATTGATCGCGTGCGTATGGTAAGTAACTAATGTTGCAAAACATTCCGTACTAAATTATAATATTAAAGAGCTGACACGATAACTCAGAGTCAGCATTGAATACCAAACATCCATAAATGTCAATACTCAAGGGCAGGCGTCTCTTTTAGAAACTAAACTTGAGAGAGCATTGGAATTGGAGAAGAGCACCATAGTTGTATACTCGAATTGCCTCCTAAATCGATTCAGAGAAAGTACCTACACTCACAAAAATTCCTAAGTTCCTACTTGAATTATTACTACTTTTCAACACTACTTACAACGCACTTTTAGTACTAACAGTAGTAGTAGTACACTCCTACACAAAGCTGAATGCGCAATTTACTTTTCAGCTTCAAGAGTAAAACTTAAAAATCAAATTTTGTGATTTCATATTCGCTATTCAGTCATTCAGTCCAACAAGAGTGAAGAGAGAAAAATTCCCATTAAATCTTTCATTTTTAAGTACCTACTTTTAAATAAGCTGTTAAAAAACTATTTCCTAAACTCGATGTTTAAAAAAGAAGTCAGTCCGTAAACGCAACCAGGTTAGTAAGACGGCTTGCAAGATAGGATTAATCATTTCTATATAGTAGCGTCCATATTTAAAGCACAAGTATCAAGTACCTATCTATCAGAAATATATTGAAGTTTACGTATATTTAGATTAAAAAAAGTTTCCTAACTTACAAATAGTTGAAAGTGGCTATGGTCTTGGGAAACGAACTTAGGTAGATAAAAGCATTACTTTAGAATGAGTACTATTAATTTAATTTCCGCTTCAACAATTTGTGAACTGAAAATTAAATCTTTTACAAGGAAACATTGTAGGTTTTGCTCTTAATTCTTCATGAAAAGCTAAACTCTTAGGGAATGAATGTGTGTTGCGTACCCATATAGGTAAGGTATATTTTTTGGATGATATCCAATGTAACGAAAGGAGAATAACAATATTAGTGTTTAAAATCAATAAAATAAACAGAATTATTTCTACCAAATATGAAAAATGTTATTTGTCCCAATTCAACAGTTTAAATATTGATTTCGTGACTATGCCTAGTCATAAAAGCTGTTAATTCCTATATACCACTGTATAAGACACCATTGAACAAGTAACAATATTAAATTAATGACCTCGAAACAAAGGACAGTTAGTTTAATGCATTTATTAATATTATTTGCACACAAACTGAAGTATTTGTTCACACTGCACCGAATGAACATATATCATATCTCAAATTCGTGTTAATCGTTGTGTACTCATAAGGAGCATGCGGAAAGTGATTAAAGTGAATAGAATTGTAATGTATTCAAAAGGAACGGCATCAGTGGAAGTATTTCTAAGCAGTCATTTACCTTATTGGCTTGGCGTTTCCAAGTACCCTGAAATGGATCATTGAGTAGTAGCTGTAGAGTAAAACATGTACATAATATGCAACACAGTAAATAAATATCTCTACTAAACGAAACTTTTAAGGCATGTTAAGCAGATAGAGGATGAATAGTGAAAGACGAGAGACATACACCAGCAACACACATTAGACAAAACCAGACAGACTTGACTTGTGTAGTTTGTAGTTGTACACGGAGTTTGAAATGATTACGGTTCAAGCACTACCTACTCTACTTACTAACACCACCACTCTACTCTCTTGCGAATCCATGGAAAAGTCTGTGAAATATGACACTGGAGCCTGGTTTGAATTGAATAGACTCTGTGCAGAAAAGCCTCACAGAGGAGCATTTCAACCAACATACAAATCCATCAATCTTCATTTACGTCTTGAATATTTTCCATTAGCTTTCACTTACACTTTCTCCTCGAGTATTTCCCTTGAAATTAACTTGACAGAACGGGAATGAAATAAAATATACAGGGATTCCTATATATATTTATTTCACTTGCGTATACTTTCTTCAGTCGATGACCTTGCCGTTTCTACAATGTCCACGTGTAACTGAAATATTTTTTTCTTTAATTTCTACTACTGCAGTAAGGATAAAATCTGAACAAAAATCTTCAAATAGATACAAAAGATATCCTTTTTCAGTATAAAGGCGAAATTCTTTTCTTTCTGTGCAAAATTATCACACAGATCGACTTTTTGGGTTTCAATGTTGTCATTTTTCTATTGAGAGTGCTAACACGGAATGACAAGGCTGAATAAGTAGTAGTGGAAAGAAGATAAATTTCAATCTGTATTTTGTATGGGTAGTACAAACAACAACAACATGAATAGCTTTGTGTACATCCATGGAAAAGAGTTTTCTAAATATTATGAGTGTATTTACATTCTTGACGGCGATGGTGGTAGCACCGGAGAATTTTGGGAGATGTATAGAATTGCAAAACCAAGTGTTCTTGGAACGAGCGAAAGAACAAAGAGAAAACCACTAACGCACAACCAACTGAAACACAATGCAACACCAACAAATAAGCACGTGCGCTTGAATGGTAGTTATAAAAGGGAACCGTATAATGACATTGTACTGTACACAAAATTACACCTGGCATGGCATGTTATTTCCTGCTCCGAATGATAACTAGCTACAATATTCTCCTCTCTCTCTCTCTCCTCTTGTAACTCCGATGTAGATGAACCATTTGCTAAGCAAAGGGATGTACAACACGTTCGGATGTATCTCTGTGAGCTTATATATACAATGTTTCAATAATACCTACATAAATCAATGCGCTTTGTTTCTATTCTTTGAAAATAACAGCTAGAATCGCTTCGATTATAATGCCCTGCATGAAAGTTGTCATTATTGCTTGCACTGCATACTGCATCATTTTTATATTCAGTTTTAATAATCACAAAGATTAATTTCCTACACACTTCATATAATGTCCATTTCTTTCTCACAATAAATTTTACAGTTTATGGTTTGTTATTATATAATTAAATTCAATATCTTACCTATATACCTAATTTAACATGGAATACTATAATAAACGCAGGTTGAAAGCAACATACAGTATTACGTAGGAAGATACCAGAGCAATGGCGAGAGACCTACATAATATTGCAACTCAAAATCAAAAAATAACGCGCATCTAGATTATTATGGGACGTTAAATTAGGTTAATTTCAGTTATAATACTAAAATCATTATCGCAGTAAATAAATAATAAATATTTAAGTCTTGAAGATCATTTTTGTCTTCAAATCATGGTTTGAAATTATAAGTAGTTGAAAGTATTTTTGTTTATGAGTAGAGTTTATGATGAGTTGAGTAGAGTTTTAGAATATTAAATTTTTTGATCTATTCACAATTCTCAGGTAAATGAGTAAAGCAAGTTTTGTGTAATAGTATATCTATTGCTATTCTCAACTTATTGTTAGTTCTTTAGTCAAACTGGTTTTATAAGGCTATAATTTAGCATGGTACGGGAAAAAGAGAATTCGAAGCATTTTCCATCACGTTGTATAGTGTTTTAAAGATTTGAATGGAATTCTGTAAGGAGACTAAGTAAGGAAACCCACAACCACGACATTAAACACACCGGCTAACAACGTGACAATCTATTTTCATACAATAAACTAGGAAAGTTTGTCTATTCTGCAGTGAAGTAAGGACAAAGTGAAGCCGGGAGCCTTAAAGTTGTTAAAACTGCTTTACTTTGCCCTGCACTCCCATTCTCCTAATCTAACATAATCCATTTGCCCTCTCGGATCCCATCCTCTTACACACACAATCTCTCTTCTCTCTCTCTCTCTCTCGGTCCTCTCTTTCGAATGTACAGTAACAGTACACCAGGAAAGCAGCAGTGCATACAGCCCAACTTTCTTTAAACTCAATACAATAGCACTACACACAGCCCACGACCTAGCGACCCGAGTACAATTATTTCCACTTACGTAGGCAGTGTAGTAGGTTTTCTTTGGCATCTAACCTGCCAGCCACACTTACCAAAGACAAGTCAACCGTCTCATACTAGTCGCAAAACAAGTGTCGAAAAACTTTTTCAATTTCGCTAATTCCCACACATAACAAAGTAAACAAAAGTTGATGGCCTGCTTCCTATTAAGAGCTACAAATACCCATACGGTATCACCATCACCTTATGCCCAAGTCGCTTTCTCTTGTAACAGCAATAGATGAGGGAATTCACTTTGACAATTTATAAAGTCAATAGCACATTAACTTTGTACACATACATGTATACTATACAACTAGTAGTCAAGTCGCATTTTACTACAAATAGTACATTGACCACCTATTACCTACACAAACAAGAAACATGAACAACTCTTCGTCGCGCACTCTTTGAGAAATGAGCCTTTTATGTATATGGTACCACACATGTGTAAAAATACACAACATTCATTTTCGGGTAATTTATTGATGTTTTAGTCAAACGAGCGTTTAGGTTACTTAAAGAATATTTTGAAAATATTACGAGAGAGTGTTGTAGAAAATGTGTTTGTATTGTGGCAACATCAACAAATTCACAACAGTGTGTGTCTGTAAAATTCTATACGTGTTGTATCTCTAGCTACGAAGATTTGTCACTTCATACTGTTGGTGGTGGTGGTAGTAGTAGTAGAGGTACTCAATAAATAGATGAGAGAATGATAAAATGATAACAAAGCAAAACTGGGTGGAAGAAGAGTACGTAGTAGAGTCTATTCTCTCCATAGTGCATTCACTACCCCATCATTCACTCTTGAATCTATTATTATAGTTTTCAAGCTTATTATATCACGACCAGAGGAGACTCAGCCCTCCTCTCTTTTCACTCACAATCAGCAGCTATCTTTCTCGCCTTTCCTATTCAATTCACCGTTAAGCTTACAACTACTTACTGCATATCTGACGAGTTACTCCTAGTCAGGGCTCTTGTGCATATCGCCTCGTGCTGCAAGGATTGCATTGTAGTATGCAGGCTCTATAACCTCGTCCTACCATAAACCATACGCGTGTCTTAGATTTAAAGCAAATTCAGAATCCCTCACTCAGTTCAGCCCGTTAAATTGAACGAAAATAAAAATATTCAACTCGTAAAATAAATGAATTTAAATGAACGAATAAATGAACAAACAAATTTTTTAAAGCACCTTGCTAACAAATGAAACTTTAATTTGATACTTTCTTTTTTCGTATCAAAATTAAGTCTACAGATTCATTCAAGCTGGAAAAGCAAATTTAATGGAGCATTTGATTATGTTATATAATAAATTATAACAGTATTGCGCAATGGACTGACTATGTTACAAATTGGGATGTGTAACATTGAACTCATTGTAGAATTCATTTTAAGGGCAGTACAACAAAACAACTGCAGTTTGGTTTCAAATAATCCAATCATAATATTTTAGCTATTTTCTTTGTTAATCAACATTATACCAAATCAATGCTTCAAGAAAATCTGAAAAAATATTAGTGAAGGCAAAATAATTATTAGCAGTAAACATTTTAAGGGGCACTACAACAAATTTACTGTTTTGTTTCAAATAATTTACTTGAGAATTGATTTTGTCTTTCACAAAGATTCACACAGAAAAATGAAATTACTTTTACTGTGAATGGGCGCAGACTCTACAACGTATAGAATACTACAGATATTATGAAAACTACAGTACCTACACAAATAAATTCACCACACACACACACATACTGTGTATTTTCCTCTGTATTTTACTGGAGAGAGAGAGAGAGAGCTACAACTACAACGTGCTCCCGCTCTGGATACTCTTCCATTTTCTATCCAGCAGCTTATTCCCCTTTCGACTTTTTCTATATCTATAATATGCGGATGAATACGTGTTCAGTGTGCTCAACTGAGTTCTTATATAGTCAGTTCGATGATAGCATAATAATATATTCCGTTATTTAGAATGGAACCTATAGTCTTCACTCCAAGATCAATAACCTTTGCTTTACACTATTTCTCCCGTATGAAACATAAAGGAGAGTTTTAGTCTACACATAATCAAGCTTAGAGAAACATACGAATCTATGCAGATACTACTGGCTCTCTGACTATTAACTTTGTTCATTTCCTACAATTCATTTCACTTTCAACCCTTTCCATATAAAATTAAAATGCTACCTTAGTATTTACGGATGATTACATAATATACAAAATACTCATCCAAACGAAACCTACCTATTTACTCCTATCTCATCCCTAAAAGCTACGCATACTATATACTTCTATTTATGTGTAGACACTTTTTGGTAAGTTTAATCCTTTAGAATACCATACCATGTCTACCTTTGTAAATACGCACGTAAAATAAACACAAGTAGAAGTGTATTCTGCGTGTTGTAAGGAAATGCATTCATTTTATGATTGTGTGTATTGTATACGTAACTATAAGGCTTCTACGTTAATAGAGCAATGTATACATTTTATATTATATCTAGTATAGTCGTGGTATTGACGAAGATTCCATATGGCATGAAGTGAGTATTTATGAAAGTATACAATCTACTTTATCATATCACCTAACTGTAGATTAAGCTTTTGTATATGCACGGAAAGGGCGAGTTGTTCCTGTTGTGCATGAATACTGCATTAACCTGGACTTCCTAATTTCTATGCTTTTACTACTTTCCTTTTTATTATGTTAACTTTCCATCCACCTCTTTTCATTCATTCATTCATTTATGTAGTCTCGAGAATGTTTTGCATTTGCTCTCCCGCTTAGATGCATTATTTGATTCCCTCTCTCCTAATTATCTCCTGTAAAATGCCTTTGTATACTGAACTTCACACACAAAGACATGGGAAGTTCAGCATTTCACATTTTAATCCATTACTGTCACAATTACTCGAATATAATTTGACTTACCTTTTAATCAAAATGCGTAACCATTAAGCATGCACAGCACAGATTCCGCAAATGAGTTCTAGGTATTTGTTATTAGGTACGAACTAATGATGAAACGTAATAATAATCCGGAGTGTATAATAGATCTGAGTGTGACAAGGAATTTTCGCCTTTCACAAAGGATATTCCATAGCAGAACCAGTGTTGTATTTGAAACGTGTGGTTTTGGAAGTTCACTTGGATATTGTTTCCAAACCGCACTTGGAGATTCACATTGGTCTCTGGTCTGACATGTACGTAACGTATACGTATATGGCAATACGGACAATAAACACGTTTCCGTCACATTGACATTCCTTCCCATAAAAACATGCGACAGCTGGTGAGATCCCTGAAATGTGCAGGAATTCAATGCTTTTCCAGTATAAAACGCTAAATCTAAAGACGAAACGAATATTTGTTTTATCGGAAGAAGAGCACTCTACACAGACACTACGTCATGATGCTGCGCTGTACTTACACAAGGCTTATTATGCTCTTCAAACACGAAGCACTACTACAAATACGCAGCTGTTTCAATCTAGTCGCTATCACTGTGTAGTAAATAGAAAGAGATTCTGATTTAATAGATGCCAACTTTGAAACAATATTTCATACGGGTATGCTCCTACTTGCACTGCTCGGAGAGAGAACACTTTACCTCTACTAGAAGAACAACAACGTATAAATTAAAATAAATATCTAAACACAGTGCACAGAGATCGTACGAAAACACAATGGAGCAATTCGTATAGAGGAGAGTGATGATGCCGAAAAGTTAGGTGTAAAAAAGAAGGAATCCATAAGCCGTTGTTGAGACTACGGCTCTGAAAGCAAAACTGGGAAAGATAGGAAACGTAAAGGCCGCACATGAAGGACGAGAACGTGTACGGGGGAAGACGGGTTTTGCTACTCGACTCCTTTTCACTCGGGATCCCACATCCAAGCAATGGCAATACCCATAGAAGCAGTCAGAGGGGTGATCCCATCCAAAGAACAGGAAAGTGAGCCAAAGTAGAGAGAGAGAGAAAGAAAAACACATCTAAAGGCCAAGCCATAGAGCTAGTGCAGCCAGACACTGAAGTGATGTGTGGTATGGTGCGTGAGCGTAAACGTACAGCTAAAGTCTCCAAACTAAAGTGGAAATCAAGTGAGGAAAGCCAAAAGAAAGTCTAACGGCAACTTGGAATGTTTCTTTCTGACTTTTCACTACTTTATCGCATTTATTACTGCAGAATAACCATAAGGAGTCTCATATTATATGCTTTCTCATCTTATTTTTTCCAAACTTTATGCATTTGCTGGAAGTATACTTTAAGGACATATATAGGTACTACTACATACTAGTATAGCAATGTAGGAGTATTCGTGCCGATACCTATCGGTACAGCAGATATGTAGAACATTTTTTCTTATAGTATTATTCAGTTAGTGCAGTACTTTACAGCATTAGCAACAGTCGCATTCACAAAGATGGAGGCTAAACATGCCAATTGCGAGAAAAAAAGTATTCTGAGCTTCATAGCAAGTTCATACATACCCTTGACTAGTTCAAAATTAAATTTTGCAATGCTCAACGAACATTCATAAGAATCAAGCTGGGAGGATTCCTTTCAAGGCTCCAAAACCAAGCTGAGCTGACTTTGCCAAGTAAACCATCAGGAATTGCAAGGAAAAGAACATTTGTCCTAATCTGCAAATGTCCCCATAAATGTCACAGGAAACCATAAAGGATGACTCGAAAGATCATGAGCAACACATATCTCTACAAATCCTTGCTTTATACATAATATTGCACATGCCTTGTGTCTACATACCAACTAACCACCTCCGTACACAAATTGCACACCGCCATCATCGTTTTCTCCACCAAATCTCAACTTCTCGTGTGATGAACATGTAACAACCATAACCATGCCATGCGGGTAACGACAGAAAGTAATTTGAAAAAAGCAAAAGTACACACACACTTGAAACTTCGATAATTACACCGCACACGAGAAGGTCGTATTAATAATACTTTCACTTAAACAAATACAATATAAAAATACACACTCCACTACTGTATAGAAATAAATACCTCCCTACCAAGAAATACGTGTTTGTGCTAACCACACTACATGACACGAGTTGAGAGTCCATGCGAGTTAACACAATCCACTACGCGATGCAGCCTGTCATGTTCTCATGTAATATGTAAATAGTTAGGAGCTATAATATGTGCAATGCAATCACGAAGGGAGCTGAATATATACGTATACACCGGGAGTCCAAAGACACACCGAAAACTGCCTATATACCTGAAATCCCCTCTACTACTTGATTCTTATACTTATTAGTGAATACTCACTAGTTATTCAGCTACATGACATGACACGTGTTTTCGTTAGTGCCGTGTATGTTGCATGCAATGTAAAAACCCGCCCATGTCTGTCCAATTGAACACCAGCTCATGGTGTCTTTTTCAACGAGAGAGTGACTGTCTGCATTCGAAATAACGAACGAGTCAGCTTTAAGCTATAGCAACTAGTTCCACAGTTTTACCTTCATTATAAATGCATACCGACTCTGGCATCAGGAAAGGAAACACACATGAATAGTCTCATCTGCAAGGAACAATACAGAAGAAAGGAGAAAAAATGCGTAGTAGACCTACACTGTAAATTTTAATTTAATCCAATGACTTTTGCCAACGGTGGTGGACAGAATGAAAACAACAGGATACACACAGAAAAATAATAAACTTGTAAGTAAAAGGAACAGCGAGGCCTTTACATAAATATAACACATGCACAAACTACTTTACGTGTAAAATCCTGCGTTTAAATTTTTTTAGACTGTACAGGAAAAAAGTATGCAGTCTATCTGTTTATATAGATACTACATGGAAAGAGTCAGGCGAAAGTTTATTTATAAATTATAAACCACTACAACCATAATACTGTAGCTTTAGAATTCATAGCTCTTTCAAATTCGATATTACATTACATGCATTTTATTTTCCTTCACTCGGGGTTGAATGTCTTGTGCGTTAAAGGCAACAGAGTATTATTTCGCCATTCTAAATAGCGTAAAGGCAATAGGTTGATATTGCGAAAGGCTATTATGTTTATACTTACACTTAAAGGATAAAAGGCATCGGGTAGTTCAATCATTCTTGGATTGCCGGTGTAAGCCATACCATACCTTATGTATTATTACTTTATTACGCAATCTATCTGTGCCTATACCACGTTTATACACACACTGGAAGTATTTATACTTACAAAAAAGGAAGGAAGAAGGATTTTAGCTGAGTGAGTATCGAATTGATTCATATTTTCTATGGTTTGGTATGATGGGAGTTGATTCAATTCAAATCATGCATGTCATGCTTTCACTTTCTACGCCCAAATAGACAAATGGTCAAAAGCACTCTCCCTCCCACCAGTCTCACTCATATACTTAACTGTAGCTCGAGAATGCATGCAACTTCTGAAATTTCTCTTAGCTTTATTAATACTAACCTACAGGACGATTGTTATTGCTTCTCCTACTTCTAAATGACTTCTCCTTTCAACTCCAGTTATGTTCCTTCATTAAGTATCCACATGACACACATAGCAAAATACCAATTCAGTCTTTTCAATTTATCATGTGAATAATTAGAACAAATCAATCATCTTACATTAAATATAAACTTTTCTAGACCAACTTTTTTACTATAGAATCTGGCTTTATTACTCCGGCAGGGAACAATAAATGAAATTTTAGATTCATTCAAACTGTAGAGAATTTCCTAAACAAAATTGGAATTTAAGAATTGCTGAACTATATACAATGGAATATTATTAACGTACATCACACTTAAAAACAGGAAATGAAATAAATTATTTAAATGTATGAATCAGGTATGCAGGTTGTAAAAGTGTTTTACATACACTGGTGTGTTTTGTTATGGTTGGTTAATGCGAACAGATTAGATTTAGTAATTCGCACAATCACGGAAGAACTACTTAACAAATGAATATGACAAAACGAAGCTATTATAGGTATTGAAATTCCATGCTGCACATAAATAAACCCCGTAAAAATTTAGCGATCACACCTACCTAATGCCTCATCTTGGTTATTCATGGATTTAACAACATGATTGAATTACTTTGCGTTTTCCATGTGGTATGTTTATTTTCCCGGATAAAGAAGTCTCAATACAACTCGTATTAGCATTAGATAGGTGTATACAGACAAAGCAAGAAGATGGAAAGTTCCTTGGATGTTCTGTGTGTATACTTCCTACACCAGTACTATGTATTCTGCGTCTGGTTCATTGAATGACTACTAAAAGAAGAAAATAGAGATAGAGTCATGGAATAGGCAATTTAATTTTCCATTTTGTTTGACAATACTACGCCTATGTATATGTATGAATAGAAAAAGAAGAGAAAAAGATAGGAAAAGCTATAGTACTCCTAGAGTAGAGAGAATGACTGGAGGACGAAATAAAATACAGGAGAGAAAGATAGAGAGAGAGAGAAGAATACAGTAGAATAGCACTACTACTTACACATAAGCGACATAAGACCAGACTAATACACGACAGTAAATATAAGTAGACCTGACTACCCACACACACAGAGTATTACACACTACCACTGCGACCAGACCACCCAAGGCTTTCTTCCATTTCACTACAGACTTATGCCATAGAACAAGACTGTGTACTCCTCGAATGAGATGCTCGTCTGTGCCGTGCAATGTAATGTGAGTTTTATATTCAAGTCCACATCTTATGGTTCCATTTGGGTCAGACAATGGCGATAGAGACACATAATAGTGCCTTGAGAGAGAGCTTAACTCAAATGAACGATACATACCAAAACCATATTTGCTCACTCACATAGTCCATTTAGGTATACATAGTACATGGTAGCAGTAGGAGTATTAGGGACAGCACCATGCCAAGTGTGCTGTGTGTTATATTCCTAAACACACTTTTACTTAACTTACCTCAACATTCACAGGGTACACACACTTATTATATATATACTACTATATAGCTCAACTCGTCTGTAAAATAATAATATACAATGAACACACGGAGAAAGAGAGAGAGTAGTCTTGTGATGTATTTATAGTAAGTTTGGTTGGAGTCTGCTTGTAGTTGTCTAAAAGAATGAGAGCTGACTGACTGAGTGAAAGTAAAGGATAGCATTGAATAATACTGGTATTACTCCAACTACCACCAGTATTTAGTACAGGTTTATATAAGCAATCCTTTGCCAAGCCACCTACTCAACTCTCTTTCTCTCTCTGTATGTATTATAATACTACTCTGTCTCATAAAGTATACCTTGGTAACATATTACGACTATATATGAATGAGTATATAAGACTCTACACATCTGTGCCTATCGATTTCCCACATCCCATTACATTAAACAACAAAACTTACTCAGACTCTCTTCCTCCTATTAACTATTCTCCGTTATGATATGAATGACACTTCATTTCATCATTAAAGCATTACTGTTCTTAAAACTACGTAAACTACTCTTCTTCGTGCACAGAAACAACATTCGCCAAGAGCAATTACGTAATAATATATTCCCCCAGCTTCCACATTAAATATGCTGTACTTCAGAAACACACATACACGTAGAGACAAGTGTAGCTATGCAAGACTGCAATTGCATGAGCAATTCCATGGAAAATAACTTAAATATCTGTCAAAGCAAACTTGAGAGTCAACCTACCATTAACAAACAGGATTAATCAACATTCACGACGCCTGTTCGTGTAGGGATTTTACATTTATAAACGATTTTTCCCATATCCCGACACTCTCAATGCTACTTCTACCAGTTTACCACATCCATATAAGCTTGTGAATTTATTCAATGCTCCAAAATTTGTATAGGTAGGTACATAACATACCTAAAGGTATTTCAAAGTAAGTATGTGGTATATAAGTGTATTCTCACTCTAAAACTAAAACGTTTTGTATACTTTCATTATATAGGAGTGTTTGAAAGAGAATTACCCAACCCCTTTGGTACTACCAGAGTGAATGGTAAAAGTGTCTGGGAGATTTTTTAAATCACGAGGATTATTTTGCATATCAAGTGGTCTTAAGAGGATTAAGAAATGCGTGTAATAACAAAGACATCATTATAAGCCCATTTGAAGTCCCTCTAATACGGACAGATGTAATTCAGCAGATAGTCGCACGAAGAGCAAAGAAAAACATTAATAAATCTCATAATGATGGGTTTTCTTCTACTGCATTCTAAGTAAGTAATGTACACTAAGCTGCGTCGGCAAAATTTTCTTTAATTCAATTGGTTTGTCAATCCTCATCTTAATTCTCGCCATCAACTCAATAATTCAACGCAAGCCTTTTATAACGAAGTGGAATTACTTGTTGGAGAAATGGTTGGTCCACTGGTTACTTTCTACCTGCGTAAGCAACTCTCTCTCTCTCACTCTCGAATTTTCACCCTCATTTATGTACAGAAAAGAGATAGATGAGTGCGTAAGTAAGAATATTATATTCCTGAAGTTCAAAACACAAACTTAGAAAGCATCTCTTTAGATATTCACTCTAACTTAGACATCCCGGTATCCCTAAGCATATTACACAATATTGTGAGTGAGTTTTAGTAGTGTAAACACATCCGTTAATTATTTAGGAATTTAGAGCATTCAACGATATAATGAAAGCATGGTTAATGTATTAGATACTTATATAGTAGGTACATGTATGTATACATAAACACAGGGAATAACTTTTGTTATATTATGCAATAGTGTAGTGGTAATGGCATTAACATCTTGGTGAATAGGAAAGAGGGAAGAACATTACAAGAGATAGAGTCAAAGTGAATTTCTGTCTGTTAGAAATCTATAAGCCGAGGTTTATTGCTATCAACATCTCTGGGAGTGTTTCCACTCATCTCCTCATAAAATTCTGTCATTCTGTGTGACAAGAAAACAAGAGTGAGCTTTTCTTGGCAAAGAAAACCAAGTCTTTTGATAGCTCACTTACAATCACAATCAAACCAGATTAAATTCCCAATGATCTTATTATCATTCATATCGTATGTACTGGGAGCAGTTCATTAAACGCTACATGGCACTCTATTTACGATATACAAGGCGTAGTAGGAGAATATAAGTAAGTGAGTAGTAGGAAAACATAAAACTTTAGCCTACTACTGTCATTTCCTTCTTTACATCTTATTTATGAGCGCCACAACACAGACGACTTACATCCGACTGAAAATACACACCAGAGTACATTTACGACACTGAAAGAAAGTACGTGAGACTATTAGAATCCTTACTTGGCCATTACAATCAATTCACACATCGCAGAACTTTCTCATCTGTTTGTGTCTGCTCTGCTTCCGTCTACAGAATGAAAATCTCTCTTTTGGGTCTTTTCTCACTGTTCCGTCATCATAAAGAAGAACTCAAGATTGGAATTTTTACATGCCTAAGCTAAGTAAGTGGTGAATTCAGACAAGCACAGAGATTTCCACCAGATTACTACACACTGTATTTATATCTCGGCATCTACATACTTTCCCTCTGTATATTTCCCATACTACAAAGCTATTCTACTGAAAAAGGAATGAACACATACAATAATATACTTGCTAGTAGAATTCAGGTGGAAGTATAGAATACCAGCTTGTCTGAGTAGATTTCATACACAGCTACAGATATAAAGGATAATACTACAAATTTATAGGTATAGTATATCTGAAAAATGTACTTGCTTTTACAGTAACGGGTAGCCTATATGCCTATGTTATATACTACTGTGTCAAACGAGAAATATACTCGAAGGCTGTGCTCATATTCGTTTGGATTTGATTCAATTCAATCGAATTTAATGATAAATTCTCGTATGTTTCCATTTGGGCTTTTGTAAAAGTTAGTAAGGTGAACTCGAGTGACTGTGGCTATAATAGCAAGTTTCTAGCTTAACAGTGAGGACTATGAGCTTTCAGTAGATTTCCATCGACAATCGACAAGTGTATTTTATAGACATGAGAGGAAAATAGAAAATCTATTGTATTGTTAGATGCCGGGAAAAAGTAGGAAGCTCATAGTTGGACCGGATGGGTGTAATATGTTATGTAATGTAAGCTATGGACTTAAATCCGCATTACACGTACTCTGTGCAAGTTACAGTCAAAGTGAATTGCCAGCTCTTAGCTATTTCAGCTGTATTACAAATATCTATGTGTAAGCAGGTAGTTCCTTCCACTACTACTGCTACCGGCTATTCTTTCACATTTATTTTACTACATGAATACTTATAGACGTTATTTTATGCTATGGTATGTCGTATGTACTTGCTGAGTCAGATAAGGTAATGGTATGATATGCTTTACTCTCTACGACATAGGAAGTACCACACACAGACGAAATTCAATGCTATTATACACTTTCAAAGTAAGAGGAATTGAATTTTCTTGTCTGTCTATCGATTTTTTCTTTGCTCAATGGATTTCGTACTTCTTACATTAAATAAGCAGATGAATTTATTACACACAGTGAACATTGTCAACACACTTGCTGTGTAGTCAGCAGTCTCTTTGCTCTGAACTCAATACGGACATGTGTATGCACTTAGTTCTAGATTTGACTTTTCGTAATAATGTCTTCGGTTTAATACCCCGAGAGACTTCCTCGAAAGTTTGCACAAAACATGCCTCTATATGTATACGATTTATAACAATAGGAATATATGTGCGTTAGCTACCTGATGTAATATTTCAGTTTGCAGTTCTGTCATTGCAGGAATAGAACCAGTTAACCAGTTTTACCTATTTACTGTATGAAATCATGTTTGCAAACTGCCGGGTAGGAACCTGTTTGTAAGAGTATAGATAAGTAAGAAGAATATCGTGTTATATTTTTTTACCCGTGTTTTTTAGCAAAGAAAACTGCACAATACCCAATGGTAGTACTTAAGTACTAACGGGAACAACGAACTTGACCGCGTTTGGGTGAAATAGAAATGAGACACATCAATGGCAAACAAAAAGTCTAGAAAATGAAGATTCGGATTGAATTTCCAGCTCGTTAGCACGACTTCTTCGAACGAAATCGGATACAATTCGTGACATGTAATTTAAAATGGCTAAACCGGTACAATATTCTTCGAGTGTTTGTTCTTTTGTAATGGCGAACATCATAATGATCCAGTTCCTAAAAGGTATTGTAATTTAAGCTTTTACCATCATTATGTTATTATGTGGTGCTCAAAACTCAACTTACGCATAATATTGTTATAACATCCGCAGCTCGTCTTCCTGGAATTGGAACATTTACCTATCTTAAGATTTCGGATTTACAAGCTACATCCTTGGCAAAAAATGGAAGATGGTAAAAACATCGCTCTCGACTACGGTTTCAATTTGTAGTTTTGTTCGTCCAAGTAAATTCACTTCGTTAAGGAAGAGATTTTTAGGTATGACACAAAAATACAGTTAAACATATATAGCCGGGATTCAATCGAACCTTGAAGGTGACTTCTGTCGACAGTATTGTGTCTGTAATTTATTTCTACTGCCAATGAAAGCAAAAGTCACAAAATAAAAGAACTAACAACTTCGTCAGATTTAGATTTTTTCAATCATCTTGCAGATACAGATGAATAATGTTAACGCATGTCTCTTTTCACTTTCACTTTTTCTTTTAGCCTTTCTACATAGCAAATAGTGATTCTCCTTTTAGTAAACTTAATATAGTAATTTTAAACATTATGTTCCATTAATATTAATGTATGTTCCATAACACACATTGTGTTACACACTGTGGAGAATCACATTATGATAATTTATCATCTTGCTAATTTAATCATGCTAATAATAATTTTTCCGCCAGATTTAGCACTTATGTAGTAGTAGCTACCTATATATTTGTAGGCAACCCATGCAAGGTGAAAGTCTGTGTGTATAAGTATACGAAAACACTAACAAGTAACAAGGCACAACGTAAACCATTTATTTTGTGCACTCGGGCAAGTTTCATTGTTGAAAAGGTCGTAACTACATGGTTCTCACGAGTGAACCCATTCTATTAATCTATAGAACAGTTTGTAGTCGAATTGCTACAACAAACTATCCACAGTGCTATACCCCATACCGCTTGTGAAAGTATTGCAAAAACTAAAGTTTCTGTAGTAGTAGTTTGTGCTTAAAAGAATAAATTCTCCTATACATTTTCCCACCTAAGCAGAAAAAAGAAGCCACGAAAGTCAAAATAAAAGCGCACCTAGTGTTTCTCTTTCTATTGCCGTAGACTTAATACGGAATTGAACCGAACTGTTTTCTTATTGCCTTCTTCAATTTCTCTGTATTGATATAAAGTAATGAAAAGAAAGCTGCACCACTATATATATTACAACATACGTTTTTTATATAAAGAACACAATCTGAGTGTAGTGGTACAAGTAGAACCACTACAAACACTTCACACGCTTATACAGAAGGCTAGTATGTACCTTCTCCTCCTAAATACTATTCTTCCAACACTGTATATAGAAATCTAAAAGTAGTCGAGGCAGAGTCTGCCGCTATTAAAGGGATATCTTTGAGGAGAGACTCACACCATTAAATACACCGTAGAGCAAAGGAAAGAGCTGTAGACAAGAAAGTAGAAAGCAAAACCAATGCTATAATGTGTAATGTGCTTACACGTGTACGAATGACTGTTAGAATTGCCGTACAGACAGATATACTAGGTACATAAGTACACATTGTAGATTGTAGTCTTCTGGTTGCCGTTTCTTGCTATCGTCATACAAATTCAATGGCATATCCAAGTATAAGATGGCATTTAATGTAGACTTTATACTCCACTGCACGTCACGACACGATACCGCACTTCCCTACGTGCGTAAGTCGATGAAAACCCATTAGGCATTATAGCAGAATGAAAGAAACCAAGGCAAGATAGTAAAGTTGAGACGAGCCATGGCACAGTACTTTCCTTCCTCTGTAGAGTTTTAGTCAACCTCAAGAAAAAAGAAACGAGCAATTTCACCCTTGATTCGGATTCAGCTATGAATCCATTCCTATATGTATAGCTGTACCACACGTAGCTTTCGTTTTTCATCATGTAGCTGTCTGTGTTGTGTACAAACCATGGAATAGTACTAAACTACGAAGATAATACAGTTCGATACGCCTCTCTGAGCTTTAGAGTGTACAAGGTATCTGTAGTGTATAGGAATACATCCCTTTTCCATTTATAAATGCACTCGGCTTGTACAGTTACATGGAAAACTGAGAGACAGGTATAAAGTATATTTTTGGTTCAATACACCTACTTACCTACCTGTCCACATCTTCCTGCTTTTTTCTACCATCTGACTTTATACTTTATTGTGTGTGTGTGTTAGAATTGCAATTCTTCAGCAGGTAAACTAAAAATAAGCTTCGGTATAAGTATTCCTGAAGATTTTATGCGTTGGGATGTGAATCCGTTATTTCGTTGTCTTTTCTCTTTTGCTGCTGATTTGGCGAGTGAGTTCTTTGTCCCTGGATACATCTAGTTTCAGTCCACTGCTGTGCTCTCCACCTTTACAATTGTATTGTATTTATTATTGCTTTGTATTGTAGCAGGAGCCGTAGCTTATTGCTGTGTTCCTTCTGTTATTTCTCGTTGTCTTCACTTCATGTTGTCGGGCTAGTTGTGTCTAAGAAATGTCTGGGAAATTTACTGGAGTACAGATAAAAGGAAAGAAATAAAAAGTGGACAAGTGAATTATCGATTTTCCTTTAACCTTACCTTAGATTAGGTAACTCAACCTCCGTAACTCTTTTCCTTTCCTTAAGCTTCAGTTCAGATGACAATCAGCAGCTTCTTTTCCACTTGAGAAGAATAAGTGCTCTTGAGGAAATAGAAGTTGCAATTACTTACTTGCCCCTAAAATCGACTTTGACTTTCCTTGTGTACACAACCAAGTGTTCACGAAACACAAAAAGGAAAGAGTGAAAACATCGGACTGTCTATTGGTTTTAAAGTTTTAAGGCAATTATTACCAGCACAATGACATAGCATCAAAACAGACACTTAAGTTGGTATTTCCATTTTTTTCATATTTTTTACTCGGAACAAGCTAAAAGTAAACTTTCTCCCTCTACAGTACTACCATAGTTGAAGAGTCTTAGATAGCCATCATAATCTCCAACGCTTATTGCACAATTTCATCTGAATTGGTATACAAAAGACTTGAACTGAGAGAAAAGTGAATTGAAGGAGGAATGTTAACCCGAAATGCATAGCAGCATCAACTAAGAGCTAGAGTAATGTAAAAAATAAATTGAATTTTCAGCTACTGTTACATAAGTAGGGGAAGAAATGCTGAAAGGAAAAAAGAAGAAAGTGTGAAGGAAAGTTGAGAGAGACTGACTAAAGAGAAAGACACGGTCTGAGAAAGTAAAAAAGGAAAGACAGGAAAAATGGCAGTGTTTTGCTGCAGACAACGTTAATTTTTCAAACGAATCGTCTATGCCACACACTATACATTACACATACATAGTTACTCAACATTTGCTCACACACACCTAATACCTATAGAATATTATGTACACGGGGATATACCAGTGCACAGTTGCATGGAGAAACAAGGATGAGACTAAAGCTCAACTGTATTGAACCCGAGACGACTTTACTACTGCATTGCATCGCTCACTTCTCTCAGCCACACCGACTAGACTAAACGAGCCCAACTTGTAACGCTCCATTGCCTTTCAGAGATAAACTCTTGGCTTTGCTCCTACTATTACGATGTACCAAGACCAAGAAGACTATTCTTCTACGTAACTTAAAGAAAGAAAGATATTGGCGTATTTTACTGGATACTACAGGAATTCCAATACATACCTAATACATAAGCCTCTAGCTCAGGGAAACTCACCATAGCCCAATACAGATATCTTGTCTGTGCAATTCTCATCTATCTATTCCACTCAGGCTGTTTGTCTCAATTGCTCTTTTCCTGTTCACTGCCTGCCAGCCTGACTCAGTCTTATTAATTTCAATTCCCTCTACTTTCCTTGTGTGTCAGGGCATCCTCCTCCTCGTCGCTGTGTGCTATATATGTACCTTCAGGTCTCCCACTACTACTAATGCTCAACCCTAAACGAACAGAGAAGAATTGATGGACACTCATTGCGTAACATATGCCAAAAAGATATAAAATAAATAAGAAGGCCGCAGATTTCCTTCCAGCTGATTGTCATTGTTTTCCAATGGTAACATTTAGTTTAATGAGACCTTGAGGAGATATATGTAGTCATAAAAATATATTTTTCAGACTGAGTTATTGAAGAAAGTTTTCCCTGGTAGGTGCAGGGACAGTATGTCTCGTGTCTCAAAGGAATTTGTATGCAAATATGAAAACATACAAACAAGGAGCATACTAAAATACAAATATTTGTAGGCAAATTTATACCAATACTTCTTTGATTAAAAACATAAAGTGATCTTCATGAAATTGCAAAACCTCTTGTATGATTTGCAATGAAAGAAGTCACTCACTGTGACTTTCCCCAATACTGAAGATGTAAAAGGTATTAAAATCTTGATTAAATGCACCACAATTTACTTGACTTGGAATTCACTGTAAGGAAATCCCCTGAATATGTAGAATTTAGATTTAATCAGCAGAGTAGGAAAAAAAATCAATAATACTACAGATAGATGAAGATAACATATGCTGGTTATTTAGAAGTGTTAATGTAGTTAACGTACATGACTTCTGTTAATACTATTAGGATGTAATCAGTTTAATCGTTCTTCTAACCCAAATGTGGTAATCGCATTGATTAAAATAAGGAAGACGAGTATATAGTGTGGTACGTGACCGCAATCACTGACGCATTTAAAATATTCTTCACAAACTGTAATTAAGTTAATGAAATTTGAGGCTTCTACCATATAGCGCTGAGTTAGTTAGTGTTCTAATTTTGACTTTGGTATTGGTAAGAGATACATGCACGCGATACATTACATAGATAGCACATGCATAGCATAATGTAGCACAATACAATTTAACTTTAACTCAATATATGGTAATCTTGTAAAAGCAGTTCCTGTTGTAAAGTAATTGAAGAAATTTTTTAACAGTCCATTTGTATGTAGATTACTTGTGATATTTATTTAGTAGTCTAGACAGAGAAACTAAAAGGATCACGTAATAAATTAAAAAACAGATATTTCATAATGCCCTTGGTATGTACTCCAGACTCAGACTCTATATATGAGAGTAACACATTACACACACAAAAATATACATCGCAGTGTAAACTAGTTACTTTTCCTCCAATAACTGTATCGTTTATATCAAGTCATAACACAATATGTACATAGAAATGTTATATATGTAGAAACGAAACATAAAAGCAAAGCGAGAAGCAGCTGCATTGCACTACAAAACAAGTATCTGTAAGTGTAACACAATTTTCTTAAATCACTTGTATCGCACCATTATTCGCTTATTCATTCATTCCACGCAAGTGAATTTAGCATTTCATTCTTTCAATGAATCTACAACGAAGTCTTGCCAAGAGCATTTCACTCGCTTTTAAATCAAGCCAAGAGCTGCCGAAGCAAACTTTTCCGACGTGATGTTTATTTGTGTGTACAATACTTATATAGCTCAACAAAACACTGAATTTGGCTCCAGTATTTTTCCTAATGTCCTACATATGCATATAAATATATCATATATACGGGCTAAGTGAGTATGTGTACCTATTTTAGTTTTATTTTATACTGCTCAGTTTGCGCAAGGTTCACAAAAACTCAAAAACGGATACATAGCTATAGTGAACATTCATAACATTCTGTCTGACCATAATCGAAGAGCATAATATCCCGAATATAATATTTCGTGGCTCCAGAGTTACAGTCTGCTCGACTAGACTACTGGAGACAGAACTGAAAAGCTTTGAGAGAGAAAAACAGAACAGAACACTTGAAAAAATGTATTACATAAACAAATGTCAAACCATGTCTCCTCATGCATGTTAATGATTATTTTAGGCCAACTCGATCTACTGTTACTGCTACAACCATATCCTGGGCACTGGGCTCTCTATGGCTGGCTGCCTTGACTTTGTGTTGTGGTAGTCGTACAATAAGTGTCAGGCTCTGGGGAACTCCTCGAAAGTCAACAAAGAAAATCAATCGATATTTACTATTGGAAATAAAAGCAATTGAGGAGTGAGAACTCTTTCACACACTCCCGTCTTTAGGCAATTCTCTCCCGTTATACATTAATACATTTATCCAGAGTGTGTGCGTATACCTTTACAACGGAAAATTTACATTAACTTCTTTCTAAATTCAATCCATAAAATTAAGGTCGCACATTTTAGTATTATAATAAAATTACTTTCTTTTTATTACTCCTTCTTCTGTATGTAGGTAAAACTTAATTCTTGGTCCACATTGCATGACAAAAAGCAGAAAATAAGTTATTTTAAGCGAATTACTTTAGAGAATAAATCACCAATAAAAAAGTTATGTACTACTTAGATTTGAATGCGCACTGAATTTCCTTGCTGTGCATGCTATACATGATTAAGATTAAAGTTTCTCAATAGAGAACTGAAAATGTGACGCACATTTTTCTAGGACGCTTGCTAAATATCCAAGAGTGAGCGGAAACGCTATGTACGAGAAGGAAAGTAATTGAGAATGGAAATGTCAATGTCACATTATGTCACGTCACCACAAAGTAATTACATGGTACACGGCAAGGCAGTTTGTCTCCCGGAAAAGATTTCCGTCCGCTCCACCTGATAACAAAGCAAATAAACACGGAAACCCTACAAAATACAACGGGACAAGCAAATACTCATTAGTTGCATCGTTAGTTGAGTTTTCTTTGTGTAAAAACAACACTATGAAAAGAGCGAAACACTGATCACCCGCAAAACGAAACTACAATCCCATTCTCAACTTTACCACTCAAAAAATAAACAAACGAGTAAAGCACCGAAACAGTAAAAAGCTTTTGGTTTTACCACAAAAAAATTGTTTTCACTTGCCTTGTCTAATTACTGACTTTGCCGTTGCAACAACGTTGTCTGTTCCTGCTTTTCCTTGTAGAACCGTCAATGTCACCGTCACCAAAGTCACCATCTCGGAGAAAAACTCGTTCCGGGTAAAAAATCTCACATATAACATACACACACTCCTTATACTTCTTCTTAAACTGCATTACTACTACACTTTCACAAAAAGTTTCACTACTGCCCGAACAAAGTAGAAAGTCGAGAAAACAAAGAAAACGGAGAAAATAAATCATTAAATTCGATTCATCTCTGAAACGTCGACACTCGTCACGTAGCACAATTATTCTCTCCTTAAGAAAAAACACAACTCAAAATGAAACATACCTACTTAGAATTTAATCCGCGATAACTTGTTAGACATACCGTATTATGAAAAACAAAACATTTCCTTGTTTCGTCGAAAACTTATTATTACTTTTCCACACTTAAATATAGAAAAACCGTCAACAGGAATACAACGGAACGTCTTTTTGCCTAAAAAAACAACCGGATTAAGGAAAGTTGAAAAAGTCTCACTTAACACTCGAGTCGGGCTTCAACGAAAGCAACCAAACAGGAAGACCAGGTCGTACTGTTCTGTACTTATAAAATGAAGTTGTTGTTTTTCATAGTGTGAATGTGTGAGGACTCCTTCTTGTTGTTTAAAGGGGAAGACGAGTTTTAGCTCCACTTCACTACACTAAACGGGCGATCTCTCTCTGTGTGTCTGTCTCTCTAGCTGGTTGATCCAAGCTCTCCGGTTGTACATTAGAAAGTAAAGTGAGAGCGGCAGTCCTGGTGGTAGAGGCAGACGAAGAAGAAGAAGACGACGAGGGGTGATCGAATGCAATGCAAACGCCAGACGTATTTCCCATTCGTGAGTGAGAGCCGTAAGTAACACTAAAGTTGGATGTACTACAAACCGTTATGTTGAATGTAGCGGAGCTGTGTAGTGTAGTTTTTACTGTAGCCGTAACAGTAGCGGTGCATTGCGTATACCTACGTTAGTGTTGTTCATACAGACTTTTACTTTTACGTAATATTCTTGTAGACATGAGAATAGCAGTAGTAGCTACCAGCTACTAATCTGCGTTCGTCGTAGCCCTCAAAGTGGAAATCAACGGAGTTGAGGAAAGCGAAAGTTACTACTGCAACTCGTGCCACTGGCGATATTCAATGTTACATTATGAAATCATATTCTATAAAATCCCACGTCCCACACACACACAACTATATCTCACCAGGTATTCCCACATATATGATATATAGTATATTAAGTATGTTATTATATAATAACTATAACTTTTCTGTACGTATATAGACATATGAGCAGTTTTAAGTTTGTTAAGCTAAAGGTATGTGTGTGTGTGTGTGTGTTATGTTATTGTACAATTTTCATTCCTGTATATCCATTAGTTCATTTTCTTCGTATATAGCTGCCAGAACAGATGTATAGGCACTTTACTTGTTAAGTCTCATTTGCACTTATACAAAGAGCATGCACATTCACATACACGTAGTTTTGTGTGTACAATAATAGCAGGTATACATAATACTTCATAAACATCGTCGCACAATAATACTACAACTTCATAGCTGAATAATAACAATAAAGCTTCATACGTTCTCTGTCTATAGGTGTATAAAGAGTTTTATATATGTAGGGATATGCACAAAAGTTCTGCCTAGTTGCTTTAGCCATTAAGGTTTAATAGTGTATTATGCTATGACAATAGAAAGGAACGTTTGCATAAAGTGCTGGGAAGGTAGTACAGGAGTATACGCACACAAAGAGCTTAAGTAGTAGGGACTACAACTTACTGCTTCATAATATTTTACTTCTCGTTTCGATCTACTTTTCAGACAAAAAGGAGCAAATGTCTAACTAAAAACTAAAGTAGTATTTATGCGTTCAAGTATTTCAAATTATGAGTGTAAATTATGAACTGGAGAGGGAAGGGAAGGTTGTTGTACCGTTAAGTGTTGTTGGTGGAGGTGGTTGGAGAAGACGTAAATTGTGTAAGGTTTGTTTTAGGTACAACACCCTAATATACATGCAGCACTAGGACTCTTTGACTTTTCCACTCTTAGATTGTAGTAATAAGCCGAGAGCCACCTTTTCTTCTGACAGGTATTGTCTTCATTTCTCTTTGTAAAAAGGTATGTACCTCGAGAAAGTTTGATGGCAAATCTGTGAAAATCTTGGATGAAAAACTGGAATATTTTTTTCAGAGAAGAAGATACCTCTACTGCTGCTAGTAAAGGAATAAAGTACATAATGGTAATCGGATAGAGATACCGGGATAGATTACACGCTACAGTGCGGAGTATGGAGAATTTTGGTTGTGAAAATCTTGACTTTGGCTGCCGTTCGTTCGTCATCTGCAGACAAGGAAGTGAGGGAAAACGGAACATTGCAGAACATACATAGATGTACTACTACATGAAAAATGTTGAACATTTCATCTTTCAACCTTTCCAGTCTTATCACGGTGACTGAGTTGACTTGACTCGTATTTCCATGTTCTAACTTCAAACAACTGTTTCGATTACAAATGCAAACATCGTCGGAATATTGTGAAGCTGAAATCGATAGGCTTTTCTCCGCAAACTTGGACCAGGCAGCCTCAGTGGCTTGAATGCTGAACCAACACAACCAACTGAAACCGCACAGCGACGTGAACCAACCAAGTTGACGAAATGAAATTTCATATTCATATCATATCTGAATTACATTACATATTCAGTATATACAATACAGGAGATTTGAATTCATCCCGTAGTCTCTGCATTCAGGAAATCTTCAAATCCTAGCTTATTGGTTAGCAAACGCAAAGAGGTTACTACTACTACTACAGTCCTGTTTCTACTTCTACTACAACTCTGTTGGTATCTTTGCTTTTAACATGTAGCTTGTACTTGTACTGTATTTGTACAGTACTCACACTGTTTTCTCCTAGATTTCTCTTTAGATATGTCTATTGAGTTTTGACGGCAAACTTTTTGTGTCTACCACTATTTCATTCGCTTTAACATCTAAATTTCGCAAATCTCTTCTCCTTCTTCGCCTAAATCATGTGCTCAGCTAGGTAAAGTCCACGTTGCAAAGCTTACCAAGTAATTTTATAATAAAATAAAATACTCCCGTTTGATTCTACGACACTTCCACGTAGCTACACTACCTCAGTACCCTGGTAAGTGTTTCGAATTCTACTTAACACCAAAATCCACAGTACTTGTACTTTTCCACTTGCACAGAGTAAGCTTCAGGTACACTGTGTTTATTTCCAAACAGAAAGTTTTCATTCTTGCTTGTGTAATATGTAAGGTAGCTACTATATACCTACACATACAAAAGTTCCTTTCATTTTTCAAGTGGGTAAACTTTCCTTTGTACAATAGTAAACAACTGTCGCGTCCCCATCAAGGCTCAAGTCGATGTTCGAGTGGTTTCCCGTGTCTGTGGAGTACTGCTACTACTCCTCATGTTCTACTCGCAGTTCCCTCTCACTTCATTTCAGCTTGAGTTCACTTCACACTCAAACCATTACTTTTTTATTTCGATTGCCCTGTCATGTCATGTCACCTGAGCTACATACATAGATAGGACACTCAACAAAAGTTCACCATTTACATTTATGTATTTACTTTTTATTAACACTTGGGAATATCTCCAACTATATACTGTGTATGAAAATTGTTTATTTCAATTTCTCCAACTGTAAAATATAAATCATTTTGATATTCCATGTTTCCAACTTTACAAAACAGGTCAGAGAAATTAATCACTGTAAAAAGTAAATCGGGTAAAGTTGACATTTGTACAGACTGTGAAATAAAATGTACAAGGTAAACTCTCTAATATAGATACAAAATCCAATCTCTCAGCGTGGTAAGTGTGTTTTGGCTTGTCGGTCGGTGTGTTTTCGTGTAACTCATGTCATGCCATGTTAATTCCTAATTTAACTTCCGTTATATTGCATTGACAGAGAGAAAGTGTCGTGACTTGATGAAAACTACGTGGGGAACAACATCTCTCGGCTAATCTTCACGAATAATTTCTAGTCTCGAAGTGTTGTAGCCGAGGTGGTGGTGTGGCGGCATGCAACTCGGTGTGTTTGCTCTTGTTTGTAAATGAGAAATAGCGAAAGTGATTTCATCTTTGTTTCGAATATGTTTGTAGGTAGCCATTTGGCCAGAATTCAATTTCCGGTTGTACTTATTAGCCGGGGCTTAGAAACTTGGAATTGATAAGCTCAACGCTGATGCACTCACAAAATACTTTTCCCAGCATCATCTATGTATACCGATTTCCTAAGCAAAATTTCATTTAGATTATTATTACACTTCGTCTATACAGATATTTGTATTATGCACTACACATTTACTATTTACATTCACAACCCTTTGCTCATTCAAACAACACGCTAAATATAAAATAGTATTGACTCAATGCAATATTATGCAGATGCCTTTCCCTACGATGCCAATGTATTGCCATAGACCTTCAATTTACCATCTAAGTAATATTACGTCAACTGAACTGAAGAAAAAGGATTCACAGAAGAAAATCTACCCACCTTATAATCTAAATGAAAAGTTAAAGTTTTTGCTATAGATATTGCTATAAATTGCAGTAATATCTGCCAACTGTACGTATCGTTATCGTCAGTGTGTAGGTTAAGTATGAAATAAAATTAAAACTAATAAATATAAATACAAAAAGTGTTCGCATATCAATAGTAATATCCTGTGATGATTGGAGACATAAATTGTGAATTCCAAACGTCTCACTTAGCGTCATAAAATCATAAAATAGTATTTCTAGCATGGAATGGGATTCCTACACATTGTATGAATGTAATGCAGTATACTAAACGAGGCATGAAAGTGTGTTGCTGCGAATATGAGGTTGAACGAGTCCTCACGGACTGTAGTTAGCATTACGTAGGTTTGTCAGCGACAATGCGTATGTAAATCTACCAAGGAAGAATGATGGCAGCTCTGTGGCTCCTGACTATACGCCCCAAAATGGTCATAAATCCTCCTTAAAATTTACAATATGTTACCTCAAAACAGTGGGGCATCTGACTCGTGTATATACCGCTATGAGTCTACTTGAATCATAGACATTATGGCTAATGCCCCTGTATTTTATTTACTAGCTCTACGAAATGCTTAAGGAAACCTACAACGTGTACCTACTTACCCGTGAATTTTTTCTATCTACGACTAAATACACCATGCATATAAATAAGGACAAACGACAAAGCTCTTACAATAAAAAATCTTGCCAATGTGAATTTACTTACTTTGTTTGTTCAGCAAACGACCAACCTTTACCTACTACTCGTAAAACATGTAGTCAGTAAAATTAAATACTACACTGTGAAATGTGTCGTTCCAGGGTTTTGGTACTGTTACTTCATACACCTAAAAAAGTACACACTACTACTATGTGATGTGCAAATGCCCTAAGCGACTTCCTTCACTTGGCTTACCTCCTAAATCCTAAATCAACCTCATATTATTATTTGCTACCTCCATGCACATTACGTACCGGTTACCCTACCCACCTTCATATGTCATGTCGTGTTGGTTTTTGTTTTATGTGGAAGATCGTAATCAAAAGTATTGAATGAGCTGAGCATATGATTGCATTAGAGAGTCATTATATGTATGTGCTACACGTGCCACAACCTCTCTACTACTACTCCTAGTATGTCCACTCTATTTACCCAACATTTCATACTCACAAACCCTGTGGAGCAAATAGTAGCAGTAGCAATATGACTCTGTGTGTGTGTATTTTCAACGCGAGTCAACTTTTCAGGCTTTAGCTTTGGTTTACGGTTGCATGCGGTTCCATTCCATTATTCTGCCAAAGAAAGTTTACGTGGAAAAGTTCCACCATTGAAAATCTATTGGGTTATAGAGGAGTATTGGCATATAAAATGGAGAGTGTTAGATAGTGTTGGTAGTAAAGGAGAGAAGGGTCCTCGTGCAAACGACTCAACAAACTCTCCTTTCCTCATTAGCCAGGATGTAAACTCTATTATAGCTTAATAACTAAGTTAACGTCTTACCGTTACCTTTGCCTTACTTTGCGTTGTGTTATGCGTATGTTACATACACGTACAAAACAGGATACATATAAAAT
>JABASD010002025.1:0-31114 GCA_019776165.1 Pogonognathellus flavescens
TATATAAATTATATATATTAGTTTTCTAAATTTTTCATCAGTTAACATTTTCTTGATTCATTCCTAGTGTGTATGTTCAGTGAGATAATGGCTGAAATTACAATACTGAAAGATGGATATGCCTATTTGAAGGAAGACGGATTTATGTACGCAAATTGCACTTGCACAATTATTGTAACCCCTAAAAATAAAATCATTGTTGACACAATGACCCCGTGGGACGGAGAATTTATCCTTAATAGTAGGTACTCACGATTTGCTAATTTATAATTTATACTGTACATATTTCAAATAAATTATTGTATACTATAGATTGAGAGTGTATAGAAAAATACAATAAATGATATTCTGAAATTAAGCAACTTTACATTTGAAAAATATAGCAGAAAGATTATTTAACCTATAACTAATAAACTTATGTTTTTACATTGTTTTTTTCTGCAGAATTAAAAGAAATTGGTATTGAAAAGGAAGCTGTGACATATTGCATCTCCACTCATGGCCATCCTGATCACACGGGGAACAATAATTTATTTCTGTCAGCTAAACACATTGTCGGTTTTTGTATCGAGGAGAAAGATCAGTTCTACATGCATCCTTTTGAACATGGTGTGATATAAGAAAGAATAAATACTATTTTGTTCCATGCATTTCTATTACTCTATTTGTGATAAACAGAAATGAGGAAAAGATAATTAAACATTCTGTTTTGCTTCTATTTTATTTCAGGGGAAAATTTTGTAATCGACGAATGGGTGTCAGTGGCCCCAACTCCTGGTCACACAAACGAAGATATTTCTCTACTAGTTAAATCAAATGACAATAAAGTATACGCTGTAGCCGGTGATCTCTTTGAATCAGAAAAAGATACAGACGATTCTGCACTATGGGTGGGGAATAGTTTTGATGCTAAAACTCAAGCAACAAATCGACTCAAAATTCTTCAGGCAGCGGATTATGTTATTCCAGGACATGGCCCAATGTTTGAAGTGACATCGAAACATATTGAAGCTGCAGAACAGTTTTTAGCAACTTACGGAAACAAAAGTAACAATTTGTGACTTGTTTAATTGAGACTTGTTGTCAACATGTGTACACCTATCTTAATCTTCACATTCTAAATGCAAATTGTTTACTAGAAATTTAAATTTTTAAATTTTCACAATAAAAATGTTTGTACTAATTTGTAGTAAACGTATTTTCGTGTATCATTTGTAAACTCACTTACAAATATTAGAGTTTCCAAAATATTTACAAATAAGGATCTTCACGAGCGTAAGTACAGTAAGTAGGGGGAGGAGGCGTAAAAAAGAGCTTTGCGGCAGCCATAATGCATACAATTTTTAGGTACTATTTCCCTTTATCTATACTTCATCCTGATAATAATAAAATGTGCTTTATGTATAAACAATTATTTAATACACTCGTATAGAATGATAAAATTGCAATTTTTATTATAATATTATGTACCTTGTTCAGTTGCATTGCAATTTGCAAAGCCTTAGCCTAAATACGTTATCGTCATCGCCTAAATACTTGTCAAACTTGTCACAATAATGTATTTAAGAATTACAATTATATATACAGTATCTTTACAACTGCTGCATTTACATTGCCTTATATTTGTACTTGGAATGGAAGTAAAATAAGTAATTTATATATTTCAGTTTGCAAGGGAAGGTAAAAAATGTTAAACCTTTAGCAATGTAATTTTAGTTATTTTTCCTAAAATACTAAATGCATGCTATTGTTCCTTAGAATGCATGCTATTGTTCCTTAGAATGCATGCTATTGTTCCTTAGATTTAGTAAGTTTCTTTTTCTATTTCTAGGAACTAAAAACTCTACAGAAAATAACTTAATTCTACTACAATAGGAAAGGAATGTCTAAAAAAGCTTTAAAATTAAGCTGTACTCAATAATTACAAAATTACATCAAACTCAACACGTCCAAAATCTTGTAGGTACATAATTATTATTTTAAAGCCATAGCCAGCCTCGAATATCTAATAATAAACACCTATTCCCAATTTCTCCGAACCCAATCAAGGCATCGGTATACCTTCCGGCAAGGACGTACCGAGAGGGGGAGAACTGGAGGCACGTGCCCCCCCCCAAAATTCCGGGAAAAAGGCAAAAAATATCTAAAACATAGCCAAAATTTTCACGCTACGTGCGAATTTAGTACATTTTTGGCTTATTTTAACTTAAATGTGCTATAATATTTCATATGAGACTCTTTTGCACTAAATTTAATGTGTGCCCCCACCAAATAGAAATCCTGGGTACGCCCTTGCCTTCCGGAAAAAAAATAATCTAAAGTTAATCCTTTGCTCATATTGAAGATTGAAGTCTCAAATCTGAACTGCAGTACTCTTGAGGACTCTTGAGACACGGCCGGCCATGGGTGAGACAAATATAAATAAGTTTAAATGGTGAGAAGTTCGCGGCATTCACGTTGTGTGAGTGAGCGAGGCAGGTTGTTGAATTTCTACCCCGAGCTCGCCTTGCCGTTTGGTTTATTTCACTCCACCTTTCGTGCGTGCAATGCAATTCGTCCGTCTTTCTCATTCGAAGTCCATGCCGAACAGAAGTCAAGCGATCGGGCGAAATTCATTGGTGAATTTACTCCTTTTTTGGAAATTTTCCGGGTACATCCCATAAAAATCAGGTAAAAATTTGTGAACTTTTGTCAATTAATTTTCCTCTAAAATCGTACTATTTTATTTTAATTATTGCTAAGGCTGTTTTTCGCTAAATGTTCATTTTAGTTTCTCTTTTATTTGTACAAAACTACGGCATGCTGTCTAATGTGAGTAAAGTGTATGTTGATCATTGTGAGCGCCGTAGTCCAAATCCGCACCATTCAGTTTTGAGTTTAATTCCGGTTTTATTCGTGCTAGCAATCATTTCACCGTTATGACGTGAATTTGGTGTTTAATTGTCGTATAAAAGTTTAGAAATCAACCAGATCAGGTAACAACTTTAGTGTACAGCACTGGAACAAGCAATATTGCACTTAATTAAACATATGATGAGCATTTTACAACTCAAATTGAGTACACACTACGTTGATTTTTGCCAAAAGGATGCTGATGTTTAAATATCAATTTTAAATTGTTAAAAATTAAAATCTAATTTTAAATAGGCATTTTTAATAATGTGACTTGTATTTGTGAATTTCAGATCACTTAGTTAAGATGGTTCTTATGAATGCGTTGGCTGATGCCCTCAAATCGATAAATAATGCTGAAAAGCGTGGAAAGCGTCAAGTGCTTATCCGACCTTGTTCAAAAGTTATCGTCAAATTCCTTACAGTCATGATGAAACATGGTAAGAATTTATTTCTTAAATTATGGTGCAAACACTTCCCATCTGTGCCAAATAAATACAAACAACTGAATAGTCTACAAATAAAGTGATGATAAAATTTTCGGCGATTTTATAATGAATATATGCCAAGCCAAAAGGATTCTGAAATATTACTGTTTAATAACTTTCTCTACTTCAGCTTACAAGGTTCGAAATACTAAAGAATTCTTTCATTTTTAGGCTATATTGGAGAATTCGAAATTGTCGATGACCACCGAGCGGGGAAAATTGTAGTAAACCTTACTGGTAGATTAAACAAGTGTGGTGTAATCTCACCTCGCTTTGACGTTCAAATCGGAGATATTGAAAAGTGGACTAATAACTTGCTACCATCTCGACAGTTTGGGTAAGCTTCCATTTTATTTGCAAATTCCTCTACAACAGTATTGTTAAAAGTAATTTTTATGATGAGAAAATTAGCTGCGAGACTTATAAAGTCAATCCGTGATATTTGCCAAAAGGATACTGATATTTACAAAATTATCGCACAACATTTGCTGTGATTTATGAACGAGTTTTTGATAAAGTTGATTATTTTGTTTAGATATGTGGTACTTACCACCTCCGGGGGGATCATGGACCATGAGGAAGCGAGAAGAAAACATCTTGGTGGGAAAATACTGGGTTTCTTCTTTTAAATGTGTATTGTACGTGACGACCACAATATAAATGCTTACCCAGCCATTTGCAAATAAAATGATCCAATTTTGAAAAATACTTGATTATTGCTGGTGAATTTTTTATGAAAACAAGAGAGCCATAATAATATACAGCTTGATTGTCAACTGATGATATTTATATAATACTTTTATTTAATGAATGGTACACATATTTTATTGGTAGACCATTTTAATGGTTAGGCATCTATTTTTCTAGTACAATAATAATTATCATAATAATACGGTTAAATCATTCGTACGACACAAACTTAACGGTGTTGGATGGATTACGGAAACCTGACTCGATTAATAACTTTCTTTCTCATATCATAATAATAATATACATTTTAGTTAATTATTAACAGGCGATTTCAATTTTGACATATTTTTAAACAAATTCATTTATGAATACATTGACGACTGAGGCGAGTAATAAAGACAAATGTAGGGGTCGGACAAAAGACGCTTTAGTTCCGGTATCATGCTGTCCCATCCCTTCTTCACGGCATTCGGGTCCATTTCCAGCTTCTCAAGCCACACTCCCATGTTTGGGATCATTTTCACCTACGCACCACAACAACATTTTAGAAATTTTCCAAAAAATGAATAAAATACCTACAAATAATATTAATTTAGATTTATGTACCTGTGGTACATTATGTCCAGTGCCATTAGGGTTTTCGACTCGATCAGCCATTGAATCGAAAAAGACCCATGGAGCCTTGCGATCAGTGCCACATTTGACAAAAGACACAAAATGACTGGTTTCAATGCAAATCACGGCAAAAAGGTCCATCGTGACTCTAGGGATGGTCGTGCTTGGAACAGCATGAAAAGGAATAACAGGACTGTTAGGATTTCGACTGTGACCATTAAACACACCACCCAAGGCCCCATTCAGCGGTAAATTACTAATCTGCGTGGGATTGTGATGTGGTGGATACAAATCCGACGCGCCGAATGGGTGCCCATTACGGTGTTGGTTATTAATGGAGTTATTAGGATCAGGGAAATAATAGGAAGTGTCAAAGGAGTACTTTATTCTCACGAAGCTATTAGCGTGAGATTGACGTTTTCTCATGTGACTTTGCTGAAGACACGTTTCGCAAAAGGCTGTTGACTCTGCTCCTGAACTCATTTGGGGAACACTGGAGTCTCGGGTACCACCGCCTGAATCAAACTTGCCATAGCACTGAGGGCACTCGTAGGTTGCAAGGCCACCACATATAATACATGTTCGCGGAGCTAAAACAAATATTTCAAAATTAATAAATAAATAAATTCATTTTTCAAAAGATCATAATAAAATTATACGTATTTATAACAAAGTATGTTGATGAAAAAATTCTTACTGTTTTCCATCAGATCAGTAATGTCGATTGTCAGATTTGGTAAGATTCCGTCGTACATCTTATACTTATTGCCAGAACGAGGCATCTGAAGAATCAGAGCAGGTACGGGCGTCGACTTCAGTTTGAGATCCTGCATTATAAGACTTTGTTCGAAAAGTTGCTGTATAGTGGGGATTTTGCTTTTATCATCTTCAGTCTGCTGAACGAGAACTTGGTGGAAGAAATCCGATTGTCCCGATGACAAAGACATGAACTCATCCAAGTGCAATACTTTACTAAACAGCAGCTGCAGAAATTCCTGAGGATCTTTATTACAATAAAATAAAATAAAAAAATATTAAAGCGTTTATCCTTTTTTTCTTGTCCTTAATAATTTTACTTTATGGACGTTTCTAACAAGTCACTCACCCATTTCTTCTGCTGTTAACTTGTCATCTAAATGCTGCATAGTTTCCCTCAGTTTCATCACATTGTTTGCTGTGCAGTACATGTTTTTTCTCAAGGGAGTGACAATTTCATCCCGGAGAATTCTCTGCACTTGTCTAGCCAAGTCTTCATCTCCTCCGTCCTTATTATGCCAATTGTAGTTTTGCAACAGGATAGAATCAAAAACGCCCGTGAAGGAAAACATGGAGAATAAAGTTGCATCCAAGTAGCAAGAATTGCGGTGTCCTTGAATTCCCTTAGCTCGCCCTGTATAAATAAATCAAAAATCATATCATTTCAATCCAATACCAAATCTTACGTCAATTCATAAATAAATAAACACCAAGAAGTACAGAAAAGATATAAAGATATGGAATCAACATAACATAGGCAATTTTCAAATACATTCAAGAACTGAAGAATTGACATGACTCATTTATATTAGACGTCTTGAAAAACAACAAACATAAATACTCGTGATAAAAATAACGAGCTGATAGCTGACGTCGTAAAACAAAACTCATTGATTTTTTATCAGATACTGCAACAACATGGCAATGCAATGCACTTCTTTTTCTCAATAAAATAAAATATTATTGACAAGACAAATATGGCCATGGCATGACATAATAGACCAGCAGCGGTGAATTGGCTTAAAATAATTAAACGAGAGCACAGTCAAAAAAGCGTCAGTCTCATTCTACAATTTCGTTTCGTTGAATCTCGAGAATGATTTCCTTAATTGCTCTCTTCACTTCACATTTATTTTGGCTTTGGCCATGAGAGCAATTAAGTAGACTTTCAAGTATCATACATTTTTCCATGCACGTCACACACCAATTTCAGTCACATACAAAAACAAACAAACAAACTAATATACATTTACAGGACAAACGTGTCATTTCCTTTTACTGTTCGCAGCTTGTTAATTTAATATGTTAAAAAAGTTCAAGTGAAAAATACTTGATGATGATTACTCCCGTATATTATTCCATCCTCCTTACTTAACCAATACCTAATTTACGTACACAACTGAACCAACAAAATCTCTGCCGCATCATATACACTTGCAGTCAGTTCAATGATTTTGTTTGTGTCTCTTCTCCCTGATGCTCTCTAGAATCTAATCTAATCATGCAAATACTCATAAATGTCAAATAGAAGTGTTCTTTCTATCCTGAATCATTATTGCTATTCATTGTGTATGTTAACTACGTAGCATTTCATTTCAGGAGCCATTTTACCAGATATAAAGCATTAACTACAAGAGGAAAGCAGAAAAAACTCAAACTACCTGACTGACATTACATTTAATACTAGACTACTAACTGCCAGTAACTAAAAGGGAGCACAGATCACGTACACATATAATAATATTGGGACTAGACTAGACAAACTACTAAAACACATGCAGAATGCAGACAAAGTAAAGTCAATTCATGAACATCTCTAACAATACAAAAACAATACAGGATCACTAATGCCTATAAACTAGTACAAGCACATAACAAGACTGCAGACAAAATATTATACGCCTTAAGTCGAACTTTGCTCCCACACACATGTAAAGGAATACTCATATGAGAAGAGACGAGACATATCAGACTCAAACTAAACCATATAGTCAATCTTCATTTGAGAGTGCAGTCAAACTTTGCTAGATGCTATAAACCAACTACTAACTAGAAAAGCTTTGGCAATACTTGTGTGTGTGCACCATGGTGCACCATATACTTAAAACTTAAAAGCTCCCTATACTTTACAAAGGATAATCTTATTTCTGCGACATAGCAGAATAAGAGAGATGCTTTGCTGGCAACCGGATCTGGTTTACCTAAAGTGAAGATAAATGCGTAATACTAATATGCTAATATTATGTGTATAACTCTTAGTTTGGCTTTCGTCTATACACGTTTTCTTTTTATTACTCTGAATTATCCGTTTCGAGTTTATACGTTGAACTTGTTTTCCGCCAAGTCCGTGCCTAATAATAATATTATTACTGCAAACTGTAATTTGCTCCTCCGCAAGAGATTGTTATTTTATAAAACGCTATTTCCAACATTCCAACTACTACTTCAACTATTGACTATTGTTCCGTGAAATTTTTTAATAATGCCTAACAAGATTTTAAAGCTAAGCTAAATCTATTAAACCTTCGCTATGCTTCTTTTCTATTTAGTTTGACCTTTGGTTTGTTAACAAACTTTAACAATTAACAGATGTTCTAGTTAATAGAATCATTTAACTTAAACATTATAAATTCTTTATATCTGTAACATTTCCTTCACAACTTTTGTCAAATATGGTTAAGAAAACGGGAAAGGCCACTGTTACTGTTTATAGGACTATAATAGAATCATATGGGACGTTGTATAAAAACGGGAGGTATTAATAAAGCTTGTACGTATAAATCGCCCACGAAGTAATTAAACTGGTACACCGACCGCAGTTTACAGTTGGATGGGAGTTGGGATTGAAAGATGGTTTATCACCATTTAGGAATGACATCACCGTATTATAATTTAGCTTTGCTTCTTATGCCCGCAACACTCGCCACTCACACAACAAAACCAGAAACTTTGATTTATAAATAAATACACTTACCGTTAATTCTCTCGACATCTTCTTCTTTGAGAGGTGCTTGAACGAAAGGCAAAGTCGGCATTTTAGATCCTTCGTTTTTTCGCAGTGCAGATTCGCTTTGGCGTGAAATATGAGTAGGTTGCTGCTGATGTTGCCACTTCCTGACAGCGTCTCCGTCACCTACGTCAAAATCCGAGAAATCTGGTCTTGGTATAGTATTATGTTCAGTTCGTTCACCAAAGTCTCTTTTGAGTGTAACAACGTTCTTCAGTCTTGTCTCGAGTTCCAAGCTCGACTTTT
The DNA here is from genome assembly GCA_019776165.1 of Pogonognathellus flavescens. Lineage (NCBI taxonomy): Eukaryota > Metazoa > Arthropoda > Collembola > Entomobryomorpha > Tomoceridae > Pogonognathellus > Pogonognathellus flavescens. Next base: position 8,695 of record JABASD010002025.1, read on the forward strand.
CCCAATCAGCTGAATTAGCTGCAAACCGAAGTTCCCGCACTGGTTCGTCTGTCTCCCGTTTTGCCGGAGAAGCGGAGAAATTGGGACTACCACCAGAATGATGAGATGCACTAGAACTGGCAGATGAGTTGCTGCTTTCTTTTGTAACTGGATTTTTCTTGTAGTCGACTACGTCGAAATGGGAGTCGTCGTAAAGTCCGTATAAGCCAGGAGAACGATGAATTCTTTCTAAAAGCTGTTCCCTGGTAGGAACCACTTGGACCTTTTGAGGAATCGGACCTTGATCGTTGCTGCGATTATGAGAAACAGCTCCTTGGTAATAATTTTGCGGGGATCGAACTGGTCCACTTGCACCGATATTGTTCTGAAATGCTTCGATTTCAATACTTGCACTGCTGTTGCTGCTAGGACTCGGACTCGGACTACTTCCTTTGTCACTTGAAGCAAACAAATGCTCTCCTCCGGGACTGAAGTTGTAATCGTCTTCTAAAATTAGACCCGCAACAGCTACAAGACCCCCGTGATTCGGCTGGCAGGTAAACAACTGCTGGTTACGGTACCAACCAGAACCTAATCCCAATCCACGATCCTAAAGTTCCATTTAGACAATTATTTTCACAATTTTTACATGAATTTAAACCAACAATTTAGAACATTCCTTTAAATTACACGGAAATACTTTCTTACACTTCAATTTTGAAACACACCCAATTATTATATTAATTATATTATATTCAACAGTACATTCATTTAATAAAAATAGTTCCAGTGGAAACTTACAAATTCTATTCCAGCAATTTCCTCTCCGTTAATGACGCCCTTCCATTTTACTCGTCCAGCTTCGTTAGGATATGGAGCTTCTCGGAGCCAAATTACCCTGTCCCCGATTTTAACTCCTAAAATATGAAATAAAACAAAAAATCGTTACTTCGTAATTCCTTATAAGATTAGTACACAAAACATACAGCCAATAAACGTAATTATTATAGGTTTTAGTTAAAATATAACATTATACTCCAGTGTGTGAGTACACGATTGTATTACCTATTCACAATTAAAATACCCCGTATAAAAATTAATACTTGATTGTCTGTTAATTAATTCTCGAATAAAATAACTAACTCAGTGAGCACAATTTTGGAAGAAATGAAATATGAATGATGAAATATTGAATATGATTTCAATTTGACTAAACTCAGTCTTAGTTGAGATTGACTCAGATTTCAGATGTCAGACATCAGACAGGCTTAAGAAATATTTACAGTGATATAAAAGGATAGTTAAATGTTTTTGTGTTCACTTTTTGAAGTCCATGTTGATTGTTGCAATTTGGGATGTAATGTAATACAGAGAATTTTACAAATTCCAGTGACAGAATAAAGAAATGAATATTAACATTTCTAAAAAGAGGTCAAAGAAACAATTTTGGTTTTATTATAGACTGGTTGATATTTGATATCCACCTCTCTTGGCAGAAACTACAATACGTCACGGTCACATGTTCCTCCGGCTTTCATAGCGTAGTGTAAGCTTATACGACACATGTTCCGTTCCAAGTGCACTACTCATGACACATTTTTACTCTACACACTACCGTCACTGCAGCGGCGTTCAACTATTACATTCCCATTCTTTTTTGAGACACAATCCTCGCATAAAATCCTGATGTGTGAACTGTGAAGTCAGCTAATTGTCTCAAGTCTCACATAAATAATTAACTCAATAAATACAAATACGTTTACCTTTACAAACCTACGCTTTTTATGTAATCAACCAATGAATTCAAAAATACGAAAATAAAAACATTTATTTCATTAATTAATTAATTATCTTTCTTATGTAATAAAATTGCCGTAAAAATATTCAACTACATTTTGCTTTTTAAGTCATAAATGCAGAACATTTTTTGAGTATATAATCTATCAATCATGATTTCTATTATGACAATTAAAAATGTGTGAATTGAATATTTTGCAAAACGATTTACATAATTTACGCTAAACATTTTCTCTTATCTTTCTACTTTAAGCATAGCACCTTTGCATGAAATAATCGTTTGCCCCAAACATTGAATTACTCAATGGGACGATTAAGACAAAATTGCAAATCATTTTAGCATAATAATATCCCTTACCTAATAAGTCCCCCAATCCCTATACTGATGCTCTCATATAGACGCACATTTAATTACAAATTGCTATTGTTTTCACGCTTTGCTTGCATGTTTCACTAAAAATGTGAAGGATTGAACGAATAAATTATGTAAGAAATAAAAATAAACATACTGACTGATACTATTATTGCATTTGTAAGTAAAGACAATTGTCAAGTTGCATTATTCATCATAATGGCTTTGTCTCCCCGTTTTCTTACGTATTCATTTAATTGTGTCTAACGTCTACCTATTTTAATTAATATCCACGTAACGTAGCATTCATGCAGGTCAACTAATACCAATACCTATACAGTACACAGTACCTATATACAGAGTGCAGAATAAGATCACTTTTTATGTTTAATGGTATAATACACTATATGCTACAGAATACGATTACGCACATAAATAAATAATCTGCCGCATCCATCAAACATTCTCTCGTCTCATCTGCAAAGTACACTCCTTTTAAACGTAACTCATCCATGCGTATTACTACGAGTATGGACATCCAACAAAAACACAATGATGATGATAATGTTTCTTTCTATTTTCTCATTCAATGTATCAAATTACAATTTCAATTCATTATTCAGTCTGATGATGAAGCTAGATCAGATATAGACTACTCTGTAACGTCAAATTACAATCTTTCTCTAACTTGTCTAATATGTAGATACATACACGCTCACAGTAAATAGAGCGAAAATACTGCAAATATATATCATTCACTAAATTCTCTCGTTCAGACTATAATGCAGATTAGATATAACTGTACATATAACTAAGCCTTTAAATTGTTCCGATCCCATTGCAAAGTATTCATCATTCTGCACTCTGCATGCCACATAGAAGTCTAAAACCATACTTATTCGTATATAGAATGTAGAATAGAGAGAGAGAGAGAGACAATTTACTACGGTTAATATTGACGGGTGCTATTAACATCCACATCCAGTAAATAAAGCAATGAGCCAAATTCTAAACAAAGTGCATATACATAACATACTAAAACTATCATCCCACATTATATATTGCTTATTAAATATCCATTACATTTCCGAATAAATTGTTATAATGGTTTTCTGTCCTTCCAAACACACATCTTCATCATCAACATTTAGTATTGAAAGTACCAATAAGTTTTTAGGTACTGACAGAGATATATGTAGTCCCTAAATAAAATATTCATATTTCCATAAGCGGAGATAATAATACTAAGCGTAAGTACATAAAATCCTTTCGATTCCGTTTGCATACCTAAATGTTTCGTTTTTATACACATCGTTCTTGAACAAATCATAAATAATATTTAGATTCATTAATGAATATTTGACTGAGTAAAGCCTCAACTTTTTTATCTGGAGGTAAATGTATGTATACCAGAAATCATGGTTGAAGGGAAATGCAAAAATTATTCAGTGTCTAACGGTGCATTCAATTGTTACTACTAAAAATTAAGTTTCTGAATAGATTCATATCATCTACAGTACAGCTAACAGAATCATTCGCCATTCATACACCGTAATTATTCACAATGTAATTCATGAACATCACGTAACGAAACCAAACATCATTCACGTTTGTAAAATAACGCAACACAGAGAGAGAGAGAGACAAACAGGACAATACTTATTTATACGCGTACACATCAGAAGAATCTAAATTGACGACAAAGAAACAAACTGAAACTACCTATACTTTAAATTAAGCACATAAAGTTAAATTAAATGTTATATAATATAAAGTAAAATGAATTAAGTATTAAAGCACATGCAATGCATCATGGCCTGCACTCATAATAGAGATAGCTATAAAGTATTTAGCATTTAATAAAAGTAACATTTAACGAACATACATCTCCCACATACAAATATACAGCTACTTCTGTACTTTGCTGAAAGATTGCAGCTTGTGTGCAGAGATCACTCAAATTGAACGTCAACCTCACTCACCCACCCCAAGTCAAAGTCTTTTGCTTTGATATGGAAGCGGATGTCATTTTTCCGTGTAAAAATAGAATGTTGGTATAAATGCCATTTCTGAAAACTCTACTTGCAAAAATATACAGCTTGGGCTCGCCTCACACAAAAACGCTTTGGTTTGCCTGCATTCTTTTCATTGAGCAAATACAATAGTCAAATAGTAGTACTACTTCTCTTCTACTGTAAAAGTCCTTTAGGGAGAATAATAGGGAATAATGCAAAGAAATAATATATTTATAGCCACGCAGTATGGTAAGTGACAGACTACTAGAGAGACACTTTATTTCTACAGGGTTCTGCAGAATTGCGCTAAAATTCTGTTTGTAGTATTGTCAATAAATAACTAAGCGTGACATTCACCGTTTGACGTAGTGAGTTGTGGGATATTTATACACAGACCTATTTATACAAAATACAAACACACAGCAGCAGAGAACATTATATCACACAATAAACATTCACAATCAATAATATAAGGACAGTAGTACAATAATAATGAATATGTCTCACATAGCACATACATATACCTTTACATACTACACAAAATACATAACGATGACTCTTCTTCAGAATTATGTTACGTAAAGAACTAACAATGCAATAAACCATAGCAGAAAGAGACGAGATATTAAAACTGTATCAAAGGACGATAATATGATGACGGAATCAATGTGTGTGAGACATGAGGTGAGCCCGCAGTCTATTTCGACAAGGAATGGGTCTCTTCTGTCTGTCTAAATACTAACAACCTTTTACAATCCACTTTTACAACTTCTGTAATGCATTAATAAGAAAATCCTGAATAGACTGTCAGCTAATAACAGAATCAACTTCCCAAATGCTGTAAACGCAAACCGCAAAACGTAATTGTGAGGTGAGTGTTTATACTTAAGAAGACAACATAGACATGTCATGTCTGCATTCGTGTTTCGATGTTTAGAAAAATGCTTAAGGATTTGATTTTTACTTTGGTAAGTAACTCAACTCAGGTATTATCTTATTATCGCACTTTTAATCTGTTCTCTCTCTCTCTCTGTATACAAAGGTCTGTCTATCAGTACATCTCTTAACACACACATAATATTTATGCAAACAATAATTGGTATACTACGACTGTGCTATTCTATTATCCTGAAACGAATACCTTATGGCATTTCCGGCAATGGGTTTCTTCGCTAGGTTATGTTACACAGCTACTACTATAGCAAACTCAATTAAATTTTCTGCTGTGTTGTTGTTGAGGTGAAAATGAATTGAACACTGACAGACAGGCTGACTGACTCAATTTATATAGTGAGAAAAAAAATCATGTACACCCTATGCTACTAATAATATAAAACCAAGCCATGTCAATCTAAAACTAAACCACGGCACACTACGAATAAAAATCCTACCTCGTGTACAAGTATTCTGCATGCACAATAAGTATTTAACAATACTTATGAAAAAAGAAACATCATTGTTTAGAAAAAAGATTTTTTGAAACAAGAAAAAGAAATCTGGTTCTTAATAAAACAGAAGTGAAACCAGACGTGTTTCGAAATCAAAATAAAAAATCCATTAGACTAATCTTCCACAAAACGCGATAACAATACTAAACACAAGAAACGAGAATAAGAACCACCCAAGGAAAATTCGAGACCGACAAATCTATCTTATCTTTTTATTTATTGCACAAGAAGAATAAGCCTCATGAAATTGCTATTGCGGTACACACACCTTCTTAATGATTTAGTTAAAAAGAGCAATCCTATATACTACAAGCCCTATAGGAGAATGAAGATGAAGATAATTTCATAATTCAATTTTAATGGGGACCTTTAGTATATAAGTACAAAATAGCACTTCAATATTGCTACTGCTACTTGTATTTTATTAAAAAGAAGCCTTTGAGCACGCGTCGTTTCCAATTTCCATTATATGGCTAACTATTGCTCTGTAGGTTCATTACATCACATCAAACGAGCGACTACTACTGCAAAGGTTGTTGTAAACGGAAAAATACCTTTCCGGCCACATTATTTTTGCTCAGGCTTATATTTCAAATGAACTCACATCTCCTGGCTTGCCATTTCAGAAGATACTTGTTCAGTGAGACACACTCTCAGTCAGTCTCTCTCTCTCTATCTCTCTTCTCTCAAGACATTTTCTTGGATTCCCCTTTGATCTTACACATCAAATAAATAATTTATTTACGAGCACGTCCGCCCGTCTCATTCTATAAACACGAGAACACATACAACTACTCCTGACTCTTCATTCACTATCCCAGTTCACTTTAAGACTTCCATTTCTACTACCACCATATACCTTTTATTAGTATTCCTCCACAATAATAATAATATTACTATGCCTACATTGCAGTAGTAGCAATGTAGAAGAATGCTACTGCTACCATTTCACGTTCTTCTTCTCCTGCCCCAGTCAAAGAACAAACATTATTGTTCTCTCTCTCTCTCTCGTATTACAACATTACTATTTCATTATTGTACGTCGTAATTAACTAAAGAAACTCTGTGAGTACAAACTACAATGTACACTCGTACTCCTGGAACATAAAATTGCATATTACACACAGACACTCTCTCTAGTACAATACAAAACTTACAAAAGACACCTTCTTGTATATAGGCACATAATAGAGGATATACATAGGTATAATTTACACCAATATATTTCCTATGCACCTTTATAGCAATAATAATCTTGTATTGAAGTTACACACACAGGGAAAGATAATAAAACTTGGTCCCAGAGACAGAATGGTCTAGCTGCTACATTACAAATGTGTATAATGTATTCTGCACACAATTCTAGTTGATGGAAAACCTTGGAGTTTCCACGATTAAAGAAGAAGCCTTCTAAATCTAATCTTTTACTCTAATGGCTTGCTTCCTTACTTACATTTCGTACACACAGACCAAGAAACTTCCAATATACCTACTTGTCGATATATACACGGTATGTTGTACTATCCTGGTGCAATGGACTGAATACATTTTACATGATTTTCTCAAAAACATCCTTTATATATATTTACCAGAGACAAACAGTAGGTGAATGAGTACAGGAGAGTAGTAGGGGCATAGACACTCATCTTGTACTCCATTATTTTAAATTGGAAAGAAACTCAATCTGAATAGCAAATGAATACCTGAGTGCTTTCTGCTGAAATATACTGCTATTAAATACTGATTTACTTTTTAGGTGTACACATACGTAAATATCTAAGTCAATACGAAATTCCTATGTAGACTGAGACAATTAAAGCACTGTGATTTCCCAAATTCCAATACAATCCATTTCCTCATAATGTGTAAACAAATTATCTTTACTAATGCGTTCTATTTGCGTATAAAAACTTTATTGCGTATGTAGCTGTGTTTTTCAATATTTGCAATGAAATATAATGTCTTTGTTGTTTTCAATTTCTTACTCATGGTATGATATATTAAGGTAATTGTATTTTGCGTGGAGGAAGCATTTAGTATTTAAAGTTATTTTTTGTAAATTGAAAGACATTATGGGGAAACTGGCCCAGTTATTTATTTACTTATAGAAAGCGAATTTATGTTATAATGAAAATCAAATCACCAATTTCCTCTGGAGATGACGACGACAAGTTTTCGTAATTCCCCACAGACGATGCGGAGTCTGCGGAAGGGCAATCGACGTAAAAGCGACTGGCACTCGGACTACTATTTCTGCTGCTGTTATTACGACTCCGATTTTTTTCTGAGTGACTGATATTATGACTCCAAAGTGTTTTCTGCTGACGGTGGTTATGGTTTTTGGATTTTTTCACTTTGGCACTTGCAGACGACGAGCCGAAACCAGAACTGCTGCTGCTACTGTAACTACCCGATGAAATGTTACGATGGGCACCCCCACTATTGCTACTACTACCACTTTTACTTTTATTCCCACTTCTAACGTTGCTACTACTGGTACTGTTAACAGGAAACGAGTCTACCACGTCTACGACTCCCACACACTCGTCAGAATTGTCCAAGGCTGAATTGTTATGGCGATTGTGATGAGATGGTAATTGCAAAGGGCGAAGATTTTCATATTTGCGCTGTTCCTCTCGTAATCTTTTGCTCCGACTTCCGGAGGAGCATGACAGAAAGAAATTCTTCAATTTCATTTCATAGTTTTTGCTAAAACCTCCAATAAATTATTATTTCCAAAAAAGTTTTTTCCTTACACCACTCCAAAAAAGCAGCAGTAATAATTTTTCGTCAAGAAATAAATTAAAATCCTAAAAATCTAGCTTGCCCTAACAAAATCTGCAGGGAGCTTGTCAAATAAAACAATGATCTATTTACTAACAATAAAATTTACACATCAAAATTAATGACACACTTTGATTATGACTTAATGACTCTCTGGATGAACTCTTTGTCACAGTCTCTATCCTAATGACTGTTAGTTAGTATGTTGCAAACAGTTTACAGTAGTGCCAAATGATTCATAGGGGAAAATTTAACTGCGGTTTGAAATGGTTACGCAATTATTTAGTTCTCTTATCAGCAGTTCATTACTAACATAAATACTACAGCATTAGTCACAATACTGAATTGTGTGTGCCTATTTATAATATTCCTATACAGCAAATATCCTCAGTACTTAAGTAAACACGATCCAGGAATATTTCCCACAAAACGTAATAATTTCCTTCCTTAACTTCCCCGTTGTGACTCACGCTCCATTCATCCACACGAGAGGGAAGATAAAATCCCACAAAGTTTACGCGTGTGTATATAAATCAATCAATTCACTTCACTTTTTAACTTAAGAGTTATTTGGTAGGAAATGCAAATACAGTTGGATTTTCACACACACAAGTGTAAATATTGTGTATCTCTCAGAGCAAGAGCAAATGTTTTGTCAGTTCAGTTTGCAATACAACCAGACCAATAAATAGCAGAACATATAGGAGGAACACTCCACCACACGGTTATTTAAGTCCACAAAGAAACAAGGAAGACACAAAGAGTTTTGAGACGCACTAAAAATCGTATCGACCTCTACACGACTATAGTTCATCCATATAAGGTCACAATTTGATTGTCAACGTGCAAAACAACTATTGAAGCTCGATATTTCACATCCAAAATTAAATGGTCCACAAAAACAATCATAAACACAAAAAGTCAATCAAAATCCTCCCATGACGTTCCTTCGTGAGTAGAAACTAATAGAGCGAAACGGACACAAGTTTTTAAATGAGGATGAGACGAAAATTACGCGACACTTTTTATCATTAGTAGCATCTCATGCCAATAAAACGTCAAACTTGCTTAAAAATTGGTTGTCAGATGGAAAAGTTCATATAGAAGTAGTAGGAGAACTGTATACAGTCTGTGTGTGTAAATTAGTTTTACATAAACAGAAGAGAGACGGCTTTACAAACACGGATTTTCGTACACATACACAAATTAACCCACCACAAAAGTGATAATGGGAAAACAGCGGAAATCCTCCTGCAATAATACAACACAGACAGTAGTAATATAGAAGAGAATACAAAATTCATAAAATAATACTTATACATACACATACACAACGCAACTATTTAAACTACATACGTAGTTAGTTTTTCCTCTATAGTACAAATATCTCCATACAAAAACATGCCCAAATTTATCTTCCACCACCACCACCTCTTTATGTTAAGTCTAGCACCAATGCTACTTTATACAGCGTAAATCCTTATGTAAATTCAAACTACGCAATAAAATATGCACAAGAAGACACTAAACATCCTTTAATCATGTATTCTAAAAGTAAACAGTAAACTAATAGTATAGTTTGTCACTGGTGATAAAAACAATTAGTGAATCCTGTATGTATTTATAATGTGTCCTCTGTTGATGTCATCTCGTCTCACCGCCGTCATTTACCAAACTACCTGCCTCTAGAATAATACCTATCGTGTGTCATTCTTCCACATCTCTTCTAATATTCCTCTGCCCTTTATAGGCCTATATCACACCTTTATAATGCTAATTATATGCCATAGGTCGTAAAAGGTCAGAAAATACATATGAGAGAGAGATAGATGTCTATATTTGTATTCTAAACTGACAATAATTACTGCACTTGATGTTTTACAGAATTTCCGACTGTGTTGTACTTAATGGCAGAGAACCATTCAGGCAAAACGTGACTTGACAATGATAATGATTGCATACCTATATTATTATACTCTATACACACTTAAAACTCCCAAACGAGCCTTGCTGTTTGTGTGGCTGACTTTAATTGTCAGGTATAAACAGAACAAAGCTTATTCCTCTGCTACTATATATACTACTCCCATATACTAATCTTATATAGTGGGAAATCTATATCTGTATGTATTAAGTGTTCTTTTGCTTTTTATATATTCCTCGGTCTCATTCTCAATTCCAAATGAGACCTTTTACAATGATAATAGCATTACCATTTTCTGCTATAAATTCTACCATGTGTATATAGTTAGAGAAGATTATATGGTATTAGACTGTATTGTACTAATTGCCATGTCCATGTCGCAGTTTGTTAGTTTTTAATTTAGATGCATCTGGATTTTTGGATTCGGTCTGTTTTCTTTTTCCTCCCAACAGTTCTAGTTTTTTTACACGCTGGCTTTGACTTTGTTTCTTTCTTTTGCACTATTAACCAAACCAAAAACACAAACACAGCAATGCTACTACTACCACTACTAATGCTACTTACAATAGTTATGCACACGTTCGTTACGTATGTACTTTGGTGTAGTATCCTAATACTAGAAGAAGAATTGGAGAGATAATACCTACATTGTTATGGCAGATAGTGTGTTCATCATGATGAGAAATCTGTTTTCCTAAACACTGGCATTATCCACTGCAGCCTGCACTAATAATAAAAGTATTACTATAATAATACATTTTGTAAAGCTACTCAGCTCTAAAATGCTCTACAAGAAGAAGAATAAGAATAAAAGAGAGTTGCGTGTTGTTCCTTATTCTTATTGTTCGCCCTTCAGCTTAATTTCAGCAAGTACTAACTTAGCTACTACTACGTCGTCAGTCACGAGAGTAGCTACAAACAACAGTCTCGCTCTTTCTCTCCAAAAGTCTCATAAGAATACAAAATAAAACCCAGTGCTATATTTTATGTTCAAGCTGAATGCATGTACGAAAATATATGTTGCATAGAAATCTCAAGTTATTAATACCACATATAGACTCTATACACTCTACAGTCACTTGCACTACCCAGGACAGTAGTAATATTTCTAAATTATTTATCCTATGCACTCAACTTGAGGAAAATATATATGTATAGTTCCCTCTTACAAGAAACTATAGCAAGTATATAGGTATATAAAAACTAAAAACATTTCTTCACTCGTATCTGTAAATCTATAAAATATAATAATACACCTAAACACTAACACTACTACTCCAGTTTATTTTGCATGTGAAATAAAACTGGAATGCTAATATAAGGCCAGAGAGACACAAACAAGAATAAAACACAACGACACAATATTAATCTAAGCCGGTATCACATACACAAAACAAGAACATAACACACACAACCACACAATAGGGATACAATGAGTCTACTACTGCCAAACTCGTATAAAGAATATTATATAAGTAAAATATATGTATGGAACTTGGAAATTCTCCGTGACCAACGGAATCACCACAACACACAACATGCCATACATAATGTCTCTATGGAACTCTATTTATTCATACACAAAGTCCCTATGCAGCTTTAACTCAAAGTATTATTAATATATATTCCATTTCTTCGTCATATACTAAGTAGCAATGTACAAATATTCTTTTTGGCTTCAACACCAAAGACAGTAAGTAGTGTGGTGGAATTGCGTTGTGTTGTGGTGAATATACTGCACTGAATATCCAATTACGTATGAATTATCCATGTCATGTCACACAAAGCCCATGTAGTATTTTCCTATTCAGACTGAGTATTGTATTAGTTGTATAAAGAAGTAGTAAGTATTTTAATATTATAATGAATTGTCCTATTATGCCAATTGGTACTAGCACTGGTAAGCATACACCTTTACACGCATACAATTAAGTATTTATGCAAAGTGTACCTAGTATATACGTAAGTAATGTAAAACCTAATGTCATACGTAACACATAGCTATAGCTAAAGGTCACTTCCATCTTCAAGTAATTAGTTGAAGACACACTACTGATTTTGCTAAATGATTCACAACAAATAAGCAAGCTTAACTTTTAACCATGATTCTTAATCGTTAACAATGATAATCATCTTCTCCTCTATCTTCTTTTACTATGTATGAATAATTCTATAATGCCTAATAAGACTGTCCTTGCTTTCATTGGTTTCAATTTACCTTGTGTCTCTGTTTTCTGCATGTTAAATTGTTTGCATTTAATTTACAAACGTCTATATACCTATAAATTGTCAATAAATCATTCATAGATGACTTACAGTGATTTGCAAGAGGTTAAATACAAAACCTCTATAAGATAATTAAATGCACTAACTAATTCTTGCTTTATTCATACAAACATGGCAAAAACTACTCTTCTACACTATACAAATACAATTACTCGTGCATTTTATGAAAGCTGAAGCTTGGCAGTTAAATAATACTCTGTAATAGTACGACTGAGTGCATCTACTAAACTACAACACCAATACAAAGACTCACACTTTTAACTACAGAAGATTTTGCCTAGAAAATTACAAGCATCACTGACTCTTCTAATATACCTACGTAATATAACAAACGTATACATAATAATAGAATAGAATACAAAATTGTGTATGTACTGTATATACATAATAAAATGAAGTGTATATAAATATTTATGAAACAAACTCTTCTTCTCTCTCTCCTCACTGTCTGTGTCTAGCAAAGTAAAACTGAGAGTTTAAGAAAACAATTGTATTACTATTACAGTACAATGAGCAGCAAAATATTATTACATCTACTATATATTTACAATAGAATCTTTCGAAACGACATAAATAAATAAATAAAATAGAAATTCCTTCACGACTACATGAAATACGACGAAATTCAATTAAAGTGAAATAAAACAAACCTGTGAGACACTGAGAGAAATAAGGAGATTATTAGTTTATATGAGAACGAGGAGAGTGGTGGTGTGTACTTTAGGACTGTGTGTACAAGACAAAGAAGTACAAGAAATACTTACAAGGAGAGACTGTTTGCTTGCTGCTCGAGCACTTAAAAAGTATATGGTGGTGTGTGGTGATTAGAAGAACGTTCTCCCTTGAGAGAGACACACAACACAATAGCCACTTCCATTCGCCAGTGCAGAAAAATTGCAACTGACTTACTTAACTTGCCTTGTAGTCTTCCAGAGTACTTTTTGTAGCTGCAGACCAAACAGTACACATAAAGCATAAGCCATAGAGAGGAGTAGGAGTAGTGTAACACATACACAACTACTAACTAGTAGTAAGACACAAACTCTTGTGTGTTGTACGTATTTCCTTTGGTCTCAAGTCGCATAGAGAGTCGCTCTCTTATTTCTTAAAGAACTTAAAGAGCCAAACTAACTGCTCAGCTCTATGTATGTGCTGGCTTGGGCTTTTTGCAATGCAATGCCTTTTAGTAGTACAGTAATATCATTGCTTTCCTTTTCCATACATGTATGCCGACTTTTTAGCAGGCTACATTACTACTCCTACTCATTACTTTACTCCTTTTATACATAAACAGCTTGTATGTGCACTAACCAATATAAAAGTACACACACACAGCTGCATACTATATACGAGCTATATGTGTCTGTATAAAGTGCACATACAAATACACCTCTTGTGCTGGTAGTAGAGTTATATTATAACATGCCTAATAAGCACAGAATCTATCTGCTGCTATTAAACTAAACACGAGCATGATGATAGTTGAGAGTGTACCATAGTAGTAGCTATGGCTGTGACGTGTATAAAAATTCATTGCACTTAAATAGTTAAAGCATTTACCAAAACTCGTATGTGACTCTACCAACTCTTCTGCTGTATATACTACTAGCACTACCACACAATTTATATATACTAGGAGAGTTGACTTTTCTTTTTAGTAAGTAAACTAACATAGCGTACTACTATATACAGACAGAGCTGAATGAATCAACGTGCTTTTAGTAGGCAAGACAAAAAATACTGCATCAAAGCTAAGCCAAGCCAAATAAAACCAATATTTTTAAATGCCCAAGTGGTACATGATAGTACAAAGTGGATACACTAAGATATCCGTGCTATATGCATTATATATTCATTACTTTACTCTGGGACTAACACTACGACGAAAAGCACCGCATCGTCTCAACTTAATGTTGGTAAATCACAGTTTGATCATAAGATGACTGTTCTATGTGTTTCTCTACTATACTAGACTCTTATTGCTTCTAGACATTCATACATCACGATATAACTCAAGGAATTATTGTGACTACGACTATAAAAAATACCGACAGTCATTGTTTATAGATGGAAATACGAATTGGACATTATATTGCTAAAATCTAGTACTGAATATAAATATAGCTGAGAGTGAAATGGAAATACCTACAGAAAAAGACCTACCGGTAGATTTGCATTGAGTTTTAACTGTGTAAGACAAAATGTACCTCAAGGAGAAATAAAAATCACGTTCAGATGACATACAATTTGTGTATAGAGGTATATGCATGCATCAAACATCTGCAACGTGAAATCATAACTGTGTGTTGCTAAAATAATATATCCTCCATCCATCCATCTAAATACAATGCAATGGAACATTATTCTTTCCTATATTGTATCCATCCAACCTGACAAGGAAAAGTTCCACTGCACATTATATCGTATATACAATATGATTATGAATCATGAAAAGGATCATTATTATACTAACATATTATAGTAGTATATGATAATATGTACGATGGATACACAAGATTATTTGCCAAAAAGCGAAAGTCAAGCCAAAATCATTTTTTAAAGGTTTCCCTTCCCCAACAACACAACCAAGTGACAGTAGAGCACTGCACAACTATACCAATACATAAACAAACACAAACTCTGCTACTACGCGTTAATATTCCTACTACAACAAATGTTAGTTATGTTCTTTCCTTTGATATTAAAGTGTAATACATAATGAACAAATTACTACTAACTCTTGATAAATGCAACATATCAGCATTCAAAACTGACTACCTACACAGAATATTATTACTGTATTGAAATGTAGATTGAAATGTACACGCAGTACATATACAGTAAACAATTTATTGTGTTATTAAATTCATCACGCCTTATAACAATCTCAAATAACATGCACACTCCAATCTTGAAATGATCTTCATGTGTGTATACACAAGCTTTCCTTCTACCTACAGCTTTACAACCACAATTATATAATATTGCCAATAATCAGGTAAAGTTTTACCATGTTGTGAATACATGTGTAAAAACATTCATTATGTAAGATAACTTAAGGTAGATGATGCATCTCTGATATCTAAAAGTATTATATACAGATATAAAAGTTTATTTTGTTTTCATAGTAAAAAATATAGATGTAATACTGTAAACAAAAATATACAGTAAAATCACTTTTGTGTACCTTATATAGTATATATACACAAGTAGTACGACATGAACACGGAGGTATGACTATGACTCAACAATATGTGAATGCATAAATAATTAGAAAAATGAATGTATATAAAGAGGTATTGTCTAGTAAGTACAAGGTGGATGTTCTTTCTTGTACTATACACTTAAGTAATAAATAGTACACTTACCTATACCCACTCGCTATCTGTAATTGCAAATTGTAAATACTACACAAACCACCATTATACTGAACAAACATTGAATCATATGAGTACATACCATTTTAGCAACATTTTTCAAGTGTGCACTGCATAATAGTTATAATATACTGGTACACCTCTTACATACAACCTCACTAAACTGCGTACATAATTATTTTTAACCATGTACTCTACTTAAAGTATGTATACTAGTATAAGAGTGCTTGGTGGCTATATAGCTATGTGCTGAGTGAAACAGAGATGAGTTATTGTTACGAGTGTGGTATATATAAAGTACAAGTTTACACAGGGATTCGAATATGCAAATATTATGCGAAGTATGCGAATACAGGTGGTGTAACCTTTAATTTCGCATGGTAATGTACACGTAATAATACCTATACTTACTATACTAGTACTGGTAAAGCTAAAATAATATTTAATACTACCTTCCTGCAAATTGCAAATTTTAATAATCCTCATATTTACTATGTTCATACAACATATATCACATGCTAAGTTTAATATGCTATTACCCAAAAAATAAAATGATTCATGAGATTGTGGATTGCACCTCCTCTCTCAATTTCATTTTCTGCTGTTCACAAAAACTGCAAGTGGAAAGAAACACGACTCTAGTCTTTAATCTCACGACTGCGGGAGAGAGACAGGTAATTTATAAAAATACGATCACTAGAATTACTACTACACTCGAGTAGTACAAACAGTTTAGTAACTATGTACTTACTATCTACATTACACTGTGTGTTTTAGCTACGGCAATCTAAATAAATACGAATGATAATAAATTTTTGTTTATCATTATTATCATAGCATAACGTGAGTATTATAAAAAAAGAGACACGATATAGAGAGGTATAAGAGAGAGAGACAGAGAGACAAAATAAATGATGCTTTTAAGGTCCAAAGTGAATCTCAATG
Source organism: Pogonognathellus flavescens (assembly GCA_019776165.1). Lineage (NCBI taxonomy): Eukaryota > Metazoa > Arthropoda > Collembola > Entomobryomorpha > Tomoceridae > Pogonognathellus > Pogonognathellus flavescens. The sequence continues at coordinate 25,602 of JABASD010002025.1, forward strand.
TCATGCCACCTAAACAGTCAATAATACAATAAAGGTGCACTCTAATACAACAGTCCAGCCATGACATGCAAACTCAAGTACTACGTTTAATACTTTACTACGAGAGATATCAGAATTATTATCAAATTAACATACACTTAATACACTACCACAATATATTGCCAATATATATACCTATATAAGGTATCTATATGCATTTGCTACCAACTATAGAGCATTGTACATGAGGTGAGGCAATAACACAATATTCCTTATCTGTCCTTACTCATACTGGCAAAATATTGATTACATTTGCCTATGCAGCTAAAAACAAGTGCAAAATGGACAGTGAAACGAACAAAGACGGAATAGAAGACTAAAAATGAAGTTTTGAATGGAAAAGTTTTGAACATTTGTGTATGACAAGTAAGTAAAAAAATGAAACGCCATACCTGAATTTACTTGGCACGAAAACAAAAGTAAATAAAAGCTGTAGGAATTGGAAGTATTGGACTCTTACCATATTTACACAGTGCATAGGGAACTTTTGGAACAAATCTCGCAATGAAATATTAACACATGCTCTCTATACTTAAATATACATACCTAAGGGTAATCCTAGTCATACAAACGAATCAACTCTGTCAACAAGAACGAAATGAGAATTTCATTGAACTAATTCAATTTCGCGAGTATTTCGCAGTAGCACACCACTAGTACATAAATAAACGCGAAAATTGCAAATATATAGAAATAGCAGTGAGATACGTACTTGGCAGCAACACATAATAAACGTAGTCAAGCAATGTCCTCCTGCGTTGAGAAGTGCCGAGGTGGAATATTGTCATTGACAGAGGTGGGTGACACAAATGGGACACAAGGCAAGAAGAAACACAACAAGACAACCCATCTGTCTTTTGCAAACTCTATACCTATACCTAAACCCAGATACCAACCTTAAATAAAATTGCAATATACCCGCAAATGTAAATGTAAATTTATACTTACTTAGTGCTTACTTACACAAGTAATCCAATTGAACATTTATGACAACCCTATATCCTCCGCACTGGCTAAACCCGCACAACCTATACCTATAAAAACAAATGACATTTGTTTTAATATACTTTTAGTGTAACATAGCTCCTCTGCTCAAAATTCTAGTCAAAATGTCTCTTGGTGTATATAAAAAGATATTTTCTCTTATACTACACAGATAGAACAGAAAACACACGGGCTGTAATAACTCTTGTTTGCAACTGACGACGATGACGAAGACAAGAGCGATATAAGTACACCTACTAACTAGACCAGTAAAAGTAAACGATGAGCCAAGCCAAAAACCTATACTAAATATATCTCATCCATTCAATCCATCCATCCTGAAGGACTTTTGCTTACTGTTTTCGATTTCTACGTCATTTCCCTGCTACCGAGGAGTATTAACAACGTACACGTACTAACTAATAATGGTAGCAGTACAAAGTACACAACAACATAAGAACAACTCATTCATAACACTTCTTCGTCGACCTACTACTAGTAATACTCCACGTCTTTCTGTTCATTTCCCTTCATGTGTATACAGTATATACGTACTAAAAGATCTATCTCCATCAACTCAAAGTGTAATCTGTAATCCGAACTAAAATTGGAGCGTCACGTTGTCCTTTCTTTCGTTATTTTACTATACTACAGCTTTTTCAGTAGTGTCGTGTTATTAACTTCTTTTACCTACAATTACTATAGCACACTACTCGTCGCAATGCTTCTTTACTTTACTATCATCAGCTAAAGTGCTCAAACTACATTTCAATTTGGTTTTTATTATACTACTGCTAGTTACTACTACACTTGGCTTCTCGGCTTCTAAGGCAGATAGTCGTCATGCGAGTCATTTACATTTTATTGCACTCGTTTTATAGATAGGTTGGTCCATCTGCGTACATACCGCACGCTCCTGTTTCATTTCAGCTTTCAAAACGAATTACCTTGTCGTTCTGTGACTTTTCTGATTGTCTTGTTCACTTCATACGGTATAATCCACATAGTGCATATCGCATCCAATGAAATGTAACGAAAAATGAATTAAGAACAAAATTCCACTATTTTTAGTACATCTATAGCAGACAAAACAGAACAAAAAGTTGTTTTGTACGTTTAAACGTGGAAATCTACCATGCACGAGGGAGATTTGCATTTGCAAGATGTACCTTTTACAACTATTTATTTCTGCAATTGTAATTTGCAATGGGATCTGAAAGAAAATAATCTATTTGTACATAAACGATACAAAAAACTTGGACTATTACAAATAATGCATAAGAGAAGAAGAAGGCAGTCTTTTTTGCACCGTATGTGTGTGTAAATACACTCACAAATTACTCACACAGAAACTAAACTACTATATAATATTATGACTTGTTATGTTATATACACAAGTTGTAAATTTTATATAGAATTACAGTAAGCACAAGTAAGCTCACGAATTAAGTCGTCTGAACACTTTTATATTTTATTTATCTGTTTAAAATCCAATTCAAAACAAGACAAGTAAAGACAACTCTCTCTTCTTAACTTTATACTTAACTGCAAATCATTTCCTATCTGAACAAACTACATACCTTATAATACCTATATAGTAATAATACATCATGCTCTACTCAAACAGTAGCATGTAGACGTGTTTAATATATATATTTTACATTAGTATGGTAATTCCACTACATATACCGTACAAAGAATAAGTTGTAGTGGAATGCACACATGACTTGTATTCTGTATCGCACATGCACTCGCTCAGCCACTTTTATAACTTTTATTGTGTGAGATACCTGCTCGAAAGAAACGAAAAACTATTACCACTCTCTGTACAGATAGAATGTACTACAATAGACACATAATATTCAAAAGAAGTTTATATATGTGATATATCTACACGAAACGTTATATATAATATGTTTGTAATAATTGTGCAGGTAATGAACTGTTAAAAGTCCAAGTCGAGACTGCGACTGTTCTCTCTGGTGCTGCATTCATTGTCAAGTCATGCACAACGCAACGTGAGACAATATCAGATGTTGCTTTGATATCTGATATCTCTATCATTTATTTTACACGTTGTATATAAACTTCTGTCTGTGGACACGGACAAAAGTAACTGAATTATACATAGGTATTATTATTGTATATAAATATACAAGTACATATAGAAGAAGTCCTAGTAGTAAAACATGTTCACGTATCTTACTGTACTTAAACTGAACACATCATAATGTAAGTAGCGTAATACCACTATAAAATCGTAAACCGTCAATATATACACATTAAGCGTACAAAGCACCTGTACTAATGAATAAATAATAATACGTGTCTAAACAATCATAATGCATTCATGCATTTATCAATAAAGAATAAACTAGACACATAAAGCTATCTCTCTCTCGTATATACTCAAGTAAAGTAATAAAACATAAAGAAATCAACACAATGTAAAATACCTTGTTGTAAATGAGTAGAAAGCTGGAAATAATAAATTTGTGTTTGCAGACACGAGAATTACCAGTTTACTATTAATTTAATGGAATAGACATCAGCAATGGACAGAAAAGATCAATTCTGTAATGTACTTAGTAATGAAGAATGAAGGCAAAATACAACTAAAGATAAATAAACACATGCAAAGGTTAATAATTGTATCACGTATCAATAAAACACAGTAGCTTATATCTCGCAGCATAAAAATACGTAACGATTTAGCTATTACCTCTATAGAAGAGAACAACATGCATATCCTTATGAAGAATGCTTATTTATAGTGTTATACGTGTAGAAAAAATAATTATATACCTACTGTAGTGTTCAATTATGTACGACAAGATATTGAACACACACTACTATGTACTTAAGGCATGTTCCCATAGAATAATAACAATAATAATAATACAGCGTACATGTAACACCTGCACACACAGTACAACTATAACACTAACGAAAGTTCACACATTCATACATAGCAAATGAATTAATTCACTCACTGACTGTACATAATATACCTTATATGTATTTATGTGAAGTTGTATCATTCAGAAATTCATAACTTGTGTGTGCGTATATAGTACTGCACTTTGTATATATACATATGTCTACAGACAGTAGATAGACTGATTGTTAATGAAGATTGAGTTAATAGAGCTTCTATTTCATAGATACGGAGTTTACTGATACTGGTGATAGTTTATCCATGCGGTGTAAATTAAAGCAGGTGCCTTTTATATATGCGATTACGTATATGAACGATACAGAAAATAAATCCTATACGGTAGATTGTACGGATGATTCATCCTTATGGGAGGAAGAGTAATTTTTTCGATTTGAAGGACAAATGTACATGAATGTGTGTACACATGTTTCATTTATTCTGGTTTGTTATTGAAATCACGCATAAAATTATTAGATTTACAATGCTACAAAGGAAAAGTGCGTGGATAATAAATCTAATCATTTTAAATGAATTAAATATATGAAAAAATCTACAAATTTAAGTACAATGTACAGACTGCGGTTTGCAACTATAAGATATATACCGTTCTCTTTTACGACGTAACTACTTGTTTGACTTTCAAATGTACAGCATGCCCAGTAACAAATTCAGGATCATCTAATAAACACAGACTAATAAGAATAATAAGGAAAATGAACTACATCTGCTGAACAAGATGCTTGCTGTTTGATACAAACAAGGGATACCTTATACCTTATAAACATGAAAAAACTCGAGAATTCACTTTTGCATTGTGATTCAATGGATTCAAGTGTAAACTAGAGTGGCACGAGTATAAAAAATGTCTAAAAGGACTACTTTACAACTCATTCTTCCTTCAAGTTGTTTTCACTTACTTGAGCGTGCAAGTGTGGCAAAAAAACAGAACACCAGCCACATAGAAACACAAACACACAAGAAGAACTAACTACTCAGCACTGCAAACACTTTTAATCGTACATATACTTGTAATGTCAGTAATAACACAATAAAATCGAATGTTGTAGAGAGAGAGAGAGATAGACATGAAGCATAATTTAGTATACACAGTAGAATAAGATCCATATAAATACACATACAACATACAACACATACATTTAGATCTACAGTAAACAGAACAAGAACAACACTTGAAACTTGAAATACCATACATGACAAGAACCACATTACTGTTCAAGTCAGTAAATCTTTTATATTCAACTAAAGACCCTAAAGAGTTGTAAGATGCATTTGATACACTTGTTCTAGTAATCTTGAGAAATTACCCTTCGTCTATGTATAATATAATAAAATAAATGTATATTAATAATAATTAGATTAAATATGACGTACTTTTTCTCTCCTCACACTCTTACTCTACATTTTTACAAGTTCCTCACGTAAAAATTAATCCACTCAACTGCTATACAGACTGCATTTAGAGACGCGCTTACTAAAGATTTTAGTAAACTAAAGTTACTAATTAGTAAAACTGAATAACTAGCTTACTATC